>PVIW01001428.1:231396-300525 GCA_004026585.1 Noctilio leporinus | reverse complement strand
TGGAAAACAGTATGGGGTTTCCTTAAAAAACTAAAAATGGAACTGCCTTTTGATCCAGCAATTCCACTACTTGGACTATACCCAAAGAATCCTGAAACACCAATTCATAAGAACCTATGCACACCTATGTTCATAGCGGCACTATTTACAATAGCCAAGTGCTGGAAACAGCCTAAGTGCCTATCAGTGGATGATTGGATCAAAAAACTTTGGTACATTTACACAATGGAATTCTATATAGCAGAAAGAAAGAAGGAACTTATACCCTTTGCAACAACATGGATGGAACGGGAGAGTATTATGCTTCGTGAAATAAGCCAGTCAGTGAAGGACAAATATCATATGATCTCACCCATTACGGGACAATAATGAGCAAAACTAACAACAAGCAAAACAGAACCAAGTATATGAATACAAGGAATAGGCCTTCAGTGGTGAGGGGGAAAGGGGTTGGGGCGAGGGGGGAGGCAGAGGCAAAGAAGGGGAGCAGCTTAGACAAGAACCTAGTATAAAGGAACCATGGATATGGACAACAGGTGGGATTGACATTGGGGGGAATGGGTGGGTGGGGAGGGTAACAGAGGGGAGCAAAAAGGGGACGGATGTAATACAACAACAATAAAATAAAATAAAAAAAGTTAAACATCAACAGTGATAAGTTATGTTATTGGTATACACTCTTTGTATGCTGTGATGAATATGGTACTTTATCTCTGACAGTCCTTCCAAGAACACCGAACCTCAGTGTCTTTGTTTGGGCTATGATAATAAAATACCGTAAGCTAGCAAAAAAAAAAAAAGAAAAAAGAAAAAAAGATTATGGAATGTAGGGATCTAAGTATACTTTCCAACAGCGAGGCTAATGAAACAGAAAAGTTTAAGTGCAGAGACTAAAAGTTGAGAAGCAGAAAAGTGTTAAGTACTTTGTTGCTGTTGGTGGTGTTTTTCCCCATCTGCGCAGGGAAAAAGGCAGCGGGGTGTAGAGTGTTAGCGAATGTCATCAGCCAGGAAGCACGCCTTTGGCACGTGTATATCCTGATTTAGTTAAAAGTCAGGAGGTGTGAAGGGAAGAGGAGAATGTAGCTGGAGAAGGAGGGCGTGGAAAGGTAGGCAGGCCCTTTGGAGAGAAGAGATGGGGCCCCCCTGACTTAGCCTGGGATTCGGGAATTACAGTTTCTAGGACCTCATCCTCTGTAATGGGCTGTAGGCCTTCCCCATGCACCCAGGCTGGGTCCCCTGGGCGCTCTCTCAGCGATTCTCCTCATAAATGCCAGTGGAGGGTGCATGCCGAAAAGGGTTAGAGGTTTACCTCCGGGCAGTTTTCCCACCCTCTGATCTTGTGATTGAAGTGGAATAATAACACTTCAGCATTTAATACTGTTTTACAACTTGAAAAGACAAAAATTTTAACATTTTAAAATACATGAATCTCTCATTTTAGTTAATGAGCAGAATCTAATCTGTGATTGCAAATGAGGCTCATAGAAACTCATTTGTATTTGCCATACTGCACAAACACAATTAGTAAATGACACTTTTTTCCATTTAATTTTTTTTTAATGAAATGGGGTAAAGGTTCAAAATGCGCATATTGTTACTAAAAAATCTTCAGGACATTCTTTTATTTTTGTAATTGGACACATTTTCTCCATTTCAAATTATCATCCCTCTACAAGATTCTCAGTAGGAACCATTATAGTTATATAACTTGAATTACATCACTGATTTTAAGTAGAGGTCACGTAATTGCAATAGGTTACACTATAGATATTATATAATACTAGGTTGGCCTAACAGGCCTTCAGAAGACTAGAAAACGCGCTTCCACACTGCATTTGGGGCTGACATAATTCTGTGTTCACACACACGTGACAGGCAAGTGGATCATGGGGTGGGTGTGAGGCCACCCTCATTCCCCGGGCAAGCACAAAATGTTGTTGACTATAATTGGGGAAACCTTGATTGCTAACCTCCAAATTTTGTATTGTAAAATAAGTTTGTTTAAATTGAGTCCTTACATTTAGCAAATTATCCAATTAGTTTTGAATCAAGCTCCTTCAACTCTAAGAAACATTTAGCCTGAGAGTTATAAAACCATAAAGGTCTAGAAAGGGTTTTTCCTGTTCACTTTTGTACAGTGCTGAAAATTTGTTGAATGAATAAATGATAAATATTTATTGAATGAATGAAGGAAGGAAGGAATAAATGATATCTAAAAGAAACCAGGCACAAGTTTAAACATTTCTTAGTGATTTGGACAAGCTCTGAGCCTTGTATTTCCACCATTGAAGAGGGAATAATTCTAATCATGTCACAGGATTGCTGTAAAAGTCTGAATGAGAATATTATATGAAAGCATTTTCTCTAACAGGAAAGACATTCAAATATGCTATTATAATTATTATTTAAAATATCAGTTATATTTTTAACGCACAATTCTAGATGTGCATCTCAATTCATTATCTTATTTACAAATCCACAATAAAACAATTTTTGTTTTTGTTGCTAGTTCAAAATAGCATGTATCAAAAACTGCTTTAAAAAATTTTACAGAAACAGCTTAATATTTGAAGCAATTCTGAGAGATAGCTATTAGCCTGTTTTATAGAAAAATGGAGCTAAGTGAGAATTCTGGATCTAGCATAACCAGCCTTTTAATCATAAACACATTTGTTCAGCATGGAAGGCCAGATGAGTCAAATATGCAGGTCAATTCTGAGCCTTTCGCTGACCATATCACATCCTTAAAATAAGCATGAAATTGCCACAAACTTGGTGTAATTTTAATATCTGGTTTTAAAGAATTCACTTACAAGCACATAAATAATTTCTTCTAAATACAGTAGCTGTAACAGATTAACACTGAAAATATATGAAAACTGTAATCACTATCATTGTTTTGATCTGATTAGAACCTCCATTATCAACACCAATTTCCACATATGCAAACATTGTCTCAGGCAATTCTGAGAAAGGAATAAAAAATGAATAGGAAAAAATCTGCTTCATGACATTATATAAAGAAGTTTCCAAATTCTGAAGTTTGGCATCCCACTTATTAATCTAAGCATCTTTTCCCTTAGTGCTGCATTGAGACTGTGTGAGTTTACTCGCCCTTCACCACTACAAGCTTATTGAGAGTAGGAACTACGTATTACATATTTTTCCAATCTGTCTTACACTTTCTTCCAATACTGAGGCCAGTACCTTGTTGGGTGTGCTTCAACATTCATGAATAAAGTTTATAGTCCATCCAATTAAAAACTTAAATAAAAATGTGCTTAGCTGGTGTCAGCTTTATTAATATAATTCACATATGACACAATTTATCCATTTGAAGTGCATAAGTCATGATTTTTAGTGCACCCTGTTCTCTAGCTGTACTCCCCAGGCCCCTCATCCCCCCAGCCCTGGAATAACACCAATCTATTAAGAAATAGTTACCTCTCAGTGTTGCTCTCTTGATGGATGCACCTATTCTGGATGTGTCATATAAATGAATCATATTATATGCGCTAAAATTTACTCCTGAAGTTAAAGCTAAACTACAGATTTAAATATGTAAATCATCTCTGCCATTTTTGCCATTTTCATTTGGATTTTCATTTCATTCCACAAAAAATTTTTCTACCTGTTGTTCTTTTCAAACCATATTTCCAAAGGAATAGATCTAGTCTTGTTTTCAAGTAAGTATTTTAGTTATTGATATGATTTAAATTTAAAAAAAGAGTCCTGTGTTTTACTATTTTAACTTATGGCCATATAAAAATGCTGGTTAATACTTAGGGTCTTCAGATTTAGCATTCCCTTTAATTCCTTCACTGTTGCATCAATGTTTGTTAGCTCATTGTGGTGTAGCAGGAGTATATGCAACGAAGGCAAATAGTGCAGGCCTAAAAAAAAAAGGTTTTACAAGATTTTAAACGTTTTTAATGCTGATTAAATACACCGAACAAAAGCAAAGAATACATTGCACTTGATGAAAGAAAGAATTATTATCAATAATATTGTGAGTCATTAAGAATAGAAGAAAGCATAATAATTCAATTAATTGCATATAATGTGGGAACTTAGAGTCCATTTTTTTTCAGTGTTACTGTTTTACAGTTTGTTTTTCCTGTAGCAATGATTTTTTTGGTTTGATTTTAGAAGGGCTATTTTATTCATTCTTTTTTGTTTTGTTCTGTTTTGCAATGTTATACTTAAATTTATAATGCCAATCAAGGGAATAATTACTCATTCAATTCAACACCTCAAAACTGCTCAACTAAATATTTTCTTTACACTATACAAAGCCAAATATTAATGTAATTTTTGTTAATTTTAAATTTAAAATTTCCCATATTTCTAATGTAAGTGAAAATGGGTTGTGTCTGTGCAATAGACACCTCACAGTTTAACTGGCACAATTTGTCTTCATGGTACATGAAATCATGGTAGATTTTAAAATTATGACACTTTGATTCTATAATATATAACATTAAACAAAAATGTTTTGTGTTATAACCTCTTCATATTTCATGGTCATAGTATATCCTGTACTCTCATACCTGGTTTGAAATTGTTGGTTTAGAAATTGTTTGCACATATAAAATTAATTGTGTGAAAGAATTTGACTTATAAAAATTATAGCCAGTAAAAACATTAAGAGTATTTATAAAGTTGTTATATTTATAATATTGTTATTGTTAAATCTGCTTCCACAGTATCTAGTTTATGTGCAGTAGAATGGCCAAACTTCTATGTTAAAAAAAGATTCATTTACTTTTTGAATATCGTGACATAAGACAAGATTGCATTAAAACTGTAATCAAAAGTACATTTCTTAAAATGAAATGTGCATAAGAACATAAAAAATAATAGATTTCATCACATATTTTAACAGAAATGTTAAAACAGATTTGTGCATATCACTAGTAACTGTAGTTAAATGTTATTACTTAGTTGAAAATTCATTCAATAAACAAAAATGTAGACATACCTTCTATTTCAATTATTGCATTGTTGTTTAGATACAGTTCTGTCAGACAATAGTTTCTAGTTAGAAATGTTATTCCATGTAGCTGAAAATGAGAGTTGGAAATGTACTGTCTACAATAATTATATATACATACCTATGTAAAATTATAATAAGACCATACAAGTTTGATGTTTGCTGCTTTTTAAAATTATTTGTAAACTTTTGGTCTGGGCTATGAATTTATATCTGGGTTGTCTTTGAGTTCAGTGTGGTAAAAAGAATGTTTTTAACTTAATATAAATCTGTCTTACCACATTGTAACCAGACTCCCTAGCATAGTGTACAAAACCTGTGACAATGGGCCTAGACCTTTTGCTCTAAAAACATTTCACACAGTTCTGCTCCTTATGGGCTCACTGGCTCTGGCTTCCACATAGCAACCCATTTACCACCATATATTATTAATCAAGCACTTAGTAATCTCTTTATATAAAAATATATGCTCAGGATTGTAAATTAATGTTATACATTATTAAAGTTTATCATGGGAACTATTGTTAATAGTTAAACAGAACTGTTTTGGTCTTTGGTGAACTGATCCAGATAGATGCCAACCTATCTGATTTAGTGAGGATTTACTGGCAATTTTACTATGTCCTCTCATATCTATTTTTGAAAAATTTTTTTCATGAATTTTCTTTACTTTTTTTAATGTTAACACTATTTACAAATTATGAAGCTATAAAAGGCCGACATGCTGCTCATTTCATTATTTCACAGATTCATCTGCACCAAATTATGTCAGCGCTCAGGTAGGAGGAAGACCAATCATTTCACCACAGCTTTGTTAAGTCTTGAGAGGAGCCATGTTTCCCCTGGCTAGGAGAGTCCATTCATGGTTGACTTCCTAACTCTTTCTACTTTTCCTACCAGCATCCTGACAGCAGCTCACTACATTCTGGTCTCCACAAGCCCTGATTTAAATATAGCCGCAGGTAGTATATCCAAGATGGTGGAGGAGTAAATGGAAGATGCACAAACCTCTTCCCAGGACCAAACAGAAATTACAACTAAATTTTAGAGAAATCACCCTAAATGACCAACTGAATATTAGCTGGAGAGAAACCTGATAAGCATGCACAGACAGAAGAAACCACTTCATAATGTCACTGATAGTGCAAAGGAAGTGCAAGAGAACTGCTGGCTCCCACGTGTGGCAGCTGAAGTTCTTCAGGGATATTTCAGTGCCTTGGGGCTCCGCATGAGAAGTGTGGGGTTTAAACCCCAAGCTGGGTTCTCCAGCCTACATATAGCACCAGAGCTGGAAAGAAACCCAGATAATATCCAGCTGTGAAAAGAAGCAGGCTTTCTGGCAACCAGGAAGAGAGCTAGAGAGGCAAAGAACCTCTTAAAGGGCCAATGCATAAAATTCTGTTTACAGAAACTTATCCTGGGCTCTGGCAAAGGGAGGGTAGAGTAGATTAGGGACACTCAAGGAGAGTCTGGGGCTGGTGGGGCTGGTGGTTCTGGGGAGAAAACTGAAGGAACAGCCTCTAGGATCCCTGTGCTGTTATTCCCCATACTTCAGAGGGCATCTTTCTCAGGCAGAGTCCTCCCCTCCAAGTGGCATCAGACTGAGGGGATGCAATAGCTCCACCTGCAGGAACTGCTATATCCCATACTGTAGAGCTTAAGCTGAGCTGCTGAATATAGCTTGAGCTATATCAATGATTACATTTAACAACTAAGACAGATCACTGGGAGACATGAGACTTTAGCTGACCCCCACTCAGACTTGGTGCTGGTAAAAGCCAGCCTAGGTACACAATTTTGTTCTTTCTGCACAAAAATAGGCCCAGCAGATGGAGGCACAAGCCTTGGATTGCTGATAGCTCTGAATAGGTTGCCTAGGGCCTGTCACAGTCAGCATCTGACATAGGCTTACATAAGAGTCTTTGAAGATCTACCTAATACATAGAAACTAACACAAAGAGTCAGCAAAAATGAAAAAACAAACAAGTCCCAAGTGAAAGACCAAGAGAATCCTCCAGAATAAGAACTAAATGAAAGGGAGTCAAGCAATTTATCAGAGAGTTTAGAATAGTGATTATAAGGATACACAAGAGCATGAAAAAAGACAAAGAAACAATAAACAAGACCAGTCAGAAATAAAGAATGAAATATCTGAAATAAATAATACATCGGAAGGAATAAAACAGTAGCTAAGATGAAGCAGAGAACTGAACTAAGTACAAGGAGTGAATTCTGACTATTACATCCCTTCTTTACCAACCCCCCCTTCAAATACAAAAGAAAGTAAATAGTTGACATGTACTCAATCTCTTCCTTTGTACATAATTAATTGAATTTCTGCCAGTCAATTGTGTGAACATTCAATGACTGGTTGGCAGTGGGATGGTGTCTACTATTAGAATGCAAATAAATAAATAAATAAATAAATAAATAAATAAATAAAATCCCTAATTATATTCCTTCCTTTAGGCCTCCCACCAACATTTGTTCATATTGAACAAATGAACACCACTGAACACCACAAGGCGCACACATGAAAAACAAAGATTAGTCACTTTTGCCATGCCTTCTGATTCCCATCTTTTTCTAATCAGAGGTCGCATACTATGACCCAGGGTAATTTTTGGCAATGTTTAAAAGAGTTTTCAATTTGCATGCCTTTAAGTGGTGCATGTACTTTCCATTTTAGTCATTAGCTGGCTGGGTCTCACAGATATTTGTGTTTATTCTCCCAGAAACTATTTCAAGTTTATGAGACTTATGCATACACTTAATACTAGAAGCACTTTACTTTTTTATTTGGTTGGTTAAAAAAGACTGAAAATGCAATATGATATTGAAATACTTTCATAAACATGGCTGCTTAAGGACTCAATGTTATGAATCTAGACTACTGCTTGACAAGCATACTATTGCTAAAAAATAAAAAAAAAGTTTTTTTAAAATTCGGCTGGTGTTTGAAAGTTGAAATTTGAAATGTTAAGCCTGGATTTATACTAAACAAAATAAAAGCTATTGGAAAGTCAAATTTTGGAAGTTGAGATTAAATTACTGACTAGCTAACTGTAATAGTGACTGTTTGGGTTTGTATTTTAGTTCAGTCCTGCTGTTTGAGTTGGAGAGAGATCGGCATCACACTCAGCCTCCCACCATGAGTGAGGCAATGGCCTTCGAAAGGCTAGCCTTTAAAGGGTGCTTCAAGGGCCACACTTAGTGATCTTGAAGGGTGTTTCCTGCAGTTGGTGACATGATGGCTTAGTGCCTGGACCCTTTTGAGGAAGCTAGGTCAGCTTGAGTAGTAACTGGGAGGTAACCAACCCCCTCTACCTCTACCTCTGACAGCAGGACAAAGATGTGTGAGTGGTGGGAACTGCATGTGGGCCCATTGCAGGAATGTTAATCTGGGTCAGTTTACCAAGGATCCTGCCAAAGAGGCTATTTTGTCAAGGCCAGGAGATACTAAATTGTAAGTACCAATGGGGAAAAAAGTTAGGGGTGGTCAGAAGTGGCTGGTAAAGAGGAATTTAAAAGTTGCAGTAATCTAATAGGGGAGCCTCTGAATAACCTGTTAGAGAGAAAAAAATTCAACTTTGGACATCTGTTTGTATCAGAAGGTGCAAATCAAACAACTGTTTCTCCATTGGCTCCACATCTCCCTGTTCCATGCCAATCCCGGAAAAGATTGAGGCAAAGACGAGAGCAAAGGAAAACTCATCACCCTTCCTAGCTGATAAAGAAGGCAGGTGTCCATCTGCCATCAGGCCTAATTGGATATTGGAGGGAAAGTGGGGGATGTCTCATTTATAAATGAAAATTAAAAATTGATTAATATATTCTCATAGACTTAGTTATTTCTGAACTATGCCTATAGCTCAAATGAACTGTAAGAGCTTGAATGACATAGGAGGGATGAGGAAAATCATGAGAGTGTCCAAGTTGTCTTCCAGGAGCCCAGGAAGGAATAGCCTCCTCTGAGAAGCTTTGACAGGACTTGGGAGACAAAAGTAATTGCTGCATGATAATATCTCACTGATTGTTCTATATATCCTTTCAAAGATTAGCTCAATTAAAAACATGATATTAAGATAGTAACTGAATTACAGAGCCAGTTGAAGATAAAATATAATATTACCTTGTTATGATGTAGCCATAAGTATTTTAAATTTTTAAACCTAGAAAGATCAATGACATCTGTCAGTTCCCTGAAAAAGAGAAAGAAAGTAAACATTAGCATTAATGATTCAGTAATGGGTAAGGCAGGGTATACAGTATGACTCTGGAGTAACTGAAAAAACCTTCTGTCTTTCCAAGATTGCTGGCACACTTATGTGCTTATTTTCAAAATTCCACCCTTAAAACGTCATTCATTTAGATTAAGATTTTGTTAGCCAGTAAAAACAAATACTTAACGGGGAATATGTTTTCATATTAGAAGTTTTTACCTCATTATGACTGAATTTATCTGGATTGCATAAAAACGATTTTACTGGGAGAGAATAGAGGGTAAAAAGTAAATGCAGAAGACACTGAACTCACAAGCAAGTGTGGGAAATGCTAGTCACCCCCTCTTCAACAATGTCTAGGGGCCTTACTTTGGGGTTGTCTAGATCTTGGCCACACTGGGTTTAAGATATGAGGATTGCAGTGCACCAAGAGAAAGAGACAAAGTAAAGTGTTTTATTCTCCCTTTGCTGTTTATTAAATATAGGGTCAAAATATTGCCCATCCTTGCACTGTGCAGGACTCTAGCTGTCCACGTGGTCCTGAGCCTTGAGCTAATGCAGCTCACTCAGCAAAGGGCAGGCCGGCATGGGTGGGCAGGGGAGAGGTCAGCGAAGAGGGCAGTGACTGCTGTGGGCTGGCGTATTCAAATCTCTTTATTTCTCAGGGCAGAACTTGCCAGCCTAGGCTGGGTACCCACACATGCATACATATGTCTCTATTTATCAAACACTTAGACAGGGCACAGCTTGTGTGCTGGCACTTTTCTAATTTAAAATTACTAATGTTAATTAATACTATCTATATCAACTCATTTGTAGCAACTTCCTTTCACATTTATGTTTCTTTAACCAGGGACTCTGAAGGACTAATTATTTTCCTAATTTAAAAACAAATCTATATTTAAAAATCATGCAAATATTTCTAAGCATAAAAAACCTCTCTTACTAAATTTTTATGTCAAAAATTTTTAAATGTAATAAAAGTTGAAAGAACGGTACAATGAGTTTTTAATGTTTTGCATTACTTATACTTTATTTATTAGTTGATAATTTCCTGGGGGAATCCTTTGAAAATAACTTGCAAGCTTATTATTGCAGGGTTCTCAATCCTAAATACTTCCTGCACATCCCTTAAATAAGGACATTCTCCTGCATGACCATGATACCATTACCACCTAACACCTAACAAAATTAAATTGAATTCATTAATATCATCTAATATACTATTCACATGGAAATTGTCCCTGTTGCCCCTATATTTTATAGTTTCTTTAAGTCCATAATCCCATCAACATTCATGCATTGCTTTTTCAGTTGGTATAATCCCTCAGTCTTAAATTTAGAATAGTCACTGTCTCCTTTTTTCCCCTTAACATTGATTCTTTGAAGAGTCCAGAGCAGTTGTATGATGGAGTGTCTCACATTACTGATTTGGCTGACTGCTTTCTCACGATTAAATTCAAGGTAGATCATTTTTCAATTATAGAGGTAGTGATGACTGCACCACATCAAGAGACAAATGATGCTATTTTGTCCCACTCTTGGTGAAGCTAAGTTTAGTCATTGGTTAAGCCTGTATCGGCCAGGTCTCTCTATTATAAAAAGTGCAAATTTTATCACTGATATGTAATATGTGGAGCAAAACTCAGAGACTACGCATATATCTCCTTTCTTAATAACCATACGAAGCCTGTCTTGAAAGTATCAAGCCAATGTCAATATAATTAAAAGTTTGTGTTGCTGATACTTTCAGGACAGGTCTTATATAGTCAATGGCTTTAGCTTCTATGGCTGACCTTTACCTGAATCAGTAGATTTAGTATGAATGTGTAGATTCAGTTTTATAAAATAAAATAATGACTTCTAAAGCTTTTCATTTTATATTTATCACCTGGTATTCTGTAAAGAACTTCTGCTACAATATGTGTATGTTCTCAGTGATTACTCAAGAAGTCATTAGGAAGACACTTTCTATTTTCTAAGGCAAATAATCCAGTTTACTGGTTTCTGGACTGTGAAATATGTTTTTGGACCCAGACAGGTTAAATGATAACTTATTATTCTTAGGATGTAAAATATGTTGTCCTTTAGTGGAGAAGACACTAATTACCCATTGTCAGAAATCAATATTTCTAATATTTCTGATGTTTTAAATCTTTTCTTTTTGTAATCTACTTATCTTTGAGGTCAATAGTGTACAGTTGTTAAAATCATGAAAGGCTGAGGTGCAGTCTTTTGACTACATAAAATATTTGTTATTTTAAAACTAAGTAATCTATAGAAAGGTTAAAAGAATTCTAAGTGTGTCAGAATTATATACCATACCTGTTCCATTCTAAAGTATATAATTTAAAAAATCTTAACTTGTACAACTCTTTAGTCCCTTGCTCCCATGAGTTAGGGCCACTACAGAGATAAATACTTTTCTCTGTGGTAATAAACTAAAAAATATTTATATATCACAAAAGACATGGTTATTAATAAAGGATTTCCTCCAATTACCAGAGGTAAAGCAATTAACTTCATTGATAAAGTCAAACATTTTCTTTAAAGAATAACTGAGTTCTATAGATTACATGAGTAGAAATATATCATCTATTTTTAAATAATACATATAATTCATAGAGACAAAAAACATGAAGGGAGGAAAAGAAGAGTAGGAATAGGGTCATTGCTATTAAAATGCCATCTGCAATTGCACAGTTGTTGGCTAGTAAATGCTACCAGAGCCCAATTCAATCTTTAACTTCTTCTTCCTCTTCCTTCTGAGTTCTCTCCGGCAACTTGGCTGCTTTGTGTAGCATTGTGACTTTGCTATGTGCCACCTTTGGGAGTTGGAGTAGAATCAAAGGAGGTTGTTATAAAAAGGAGAGGTTTTATGAGTATAGGAGTTATTAGCTAAGGGCTGTTTGTATAGTGCGGGGTATAATGAATCATTTTCTTTAATAAAAGAAATCATATTAACTGCTCTGATGATCACTGAGTGCTTATTGTGTACCAGGATCTCACCTACCTTCTACTAATTCCGTTAGTCCTCACAGCAACCTTGTGAAGCAGGTAGTATTATTACATGTAAGCAGGCAATAGGATTTCCAGATAAAATATAGGATATCCAGTATGCAGTATGTGAATTTCAGAGAGACAACAAATACAATGTGGGACATACTTATACCATTTCTATGTATATGATCATTTGTGTGTGTGTGTATATATATATATATATATATAGCCATTCACATGTATGTAACTGGACATTCCATATTTTTATTTTCTGACAAAGACTATTACACAGATGAAAGAAATAGAGCTGGATTCAAATTAGCTTGGCTCCATAATCTTTGTTCTTATCCATTCTAATATGCTGATTCTCCAATAGAGATCGTGGCTCCAATGAGGGGTAAAGTAATTTAGAGTGTGGTGCTTGCCCATTCAGTTCTTGGGGATAGGAGGACTGGAAAGGAACATTTGAATCTGTGAAACATTATAGTCAATGTTCTTCTGTTTCTTACATAGAGTGCACTTACTTTTGAGAAAGGAACAGCTCAAAGACATCAGCATCCCTCTTGTGGCCACATATCTTCAGTTGATCTTCAACTGCCTGATAACATATAATTAATCTGTCAAAGCACATTCCACTGAGCAAAAATACTGAGACATTTGCAGTCAATAACAATAACATCTCCAGAAGATCAAAGGAAAGGTGAATATGGATGCAACCACTCTAAACTGATAAATGCCAATACTACAATTACATACTGTTTAATCATCTTTGTGGTTGAATTTCATTATCCTTAATCCTGGGAACAGATGTATAAATAATTTTTAATCAAAGAAAAAAATGAGTATATGTACATATATCCCCAAAACAAGCTTTCAATTCTCTATGAGATAATTTAGTATTTATATATTTTTAAATACTCCTTCAAACACAAAGAATTCATATTTAGTAGGTTTTCTATATTTACAGAAGACACTCAGTATCAGGGATGCAGATGAAGGAAGTAGAATATAATGTACATTATCATACAAAGCTTAGCATCCTGTAAGTTCTCAATAAATGCCAGGCAAATGAATAAATGAGTGAATATACATATAATTTCCTTTTCTTTGCAAAGGTATTATGCCTTCAATTTTCATGAATTACTAACATGCTTGAACCATGGGAATTTTTGGTGAAGAAGCAGCAATTTTTATTCCCATAGGCTTGGTTTTGAAAATATCAATCATAATTTTCTGTGAAGGAATAAACCTAACAAAACACAACAAAAGTGGATAGTATAATCATTGGACTTCTGGAATCTGACAAACACTGTAATTAGCAGAGTCAAAACAATCCCCACATTTCAGCTGGGATTTGTTGTGGGTGGTGAGTTGTAATGTCAGTAAGTGATTTATGAAATTTTGACAATGGTTTTGTTATTTGGTAGAGGACTTTCAGAAGAGTTGGATTTAATGAGATGAGCAGATATCTAAAGAAGTGACAAAAGTAGATATCCTAGCAATGGGGAGCAGCTGCTAATTTCCAGTCCTAACTTTCCTTGTTACCCTGCCACGCAAGCTGAGGCTTGAGGTTTGGAGAATTCATTGGCTCAGGTGCCGGCATTTCCATCAAGGCATTTTGTTACCCTGACCAGCAAGCTGTATCTGGGGCTTGGAAAACCCAAATCAGCAGGCTGACACACCTTCATCTGAGTGTTTTAACCGAAATGTTTGAACTTCTATGGCATAGTAGAAACATGAGTTTTTGCTATACGTGGTCAATTGCAACTTTGCCAAATACTTGGAATGTTCAAGTCCAGCCAAAGCAGAATTAAAAATTTGCATCTATGAAAATTATAAATGTGCTTTTAACTTGAGCTCTCATTTCCTATCTAGCACTCAGAAAAACAGGCACATGCACACAAACACAAAATATGAATTTCATTGCTTGCTTCAGCATACAGTATCAGAGTTGTGAAATATGCCCCTTGAATTGGTATATCGACTAAATTAAGATATAGCTTCACAATAGAATGCTGTGGAGTAGCCTAAAATTATGAAGAGATGGATAACTAGACATATACTGATATCAGAAATCTACTTTTAAGGAAAAATGTAATTGGCAGTGCATGTGGAAGAGTAGTAAGTTTTTGTTACCAATGACATTTATATGTACACAAAATACACACACTCCAAATTGTTAACAACAGTTATCATTTGAGATCGTGGGGGACTTCCATTTTCTAAAAAGTACACTTTTTAATAATGTTTAAATATTTCATAATGAGTACATCGTAATTTAATAGTCAGAAATAAATACACAATTTGAACATTTTAGCGAAATGACTAAAGATTTAAATTAAATTTTGAAAATTAAGAGATGAAAAGGGAAATTAAAACCATTAGACTAATTTGTAAACCACTGGTGTAATCAATTGTTTGTTGATACAGACTTTTATTATGGTACATTTCTTTCCAACTAAAAATTTCATATAAGTCTAGTAGCAAGTATTAATGCCAAAGTGCCAAAGAACACAAAGACGAGCCAAGAAGTTTCAGGTTTCAGTGAATCCCAGGTGGAGCAGTTCCAGTTTCCAATCAACATACCACTTCACCGGCAGAATATTCCTTTCATCTAGAGAAGCACAGCAAGCATCCTTTCCCTGAAGTATTTTTGTTTAATTGTGGTAAAATATATATAATATAGAATTTACTCTCTTAACTGGGTGGTTCTGTGGCATTAAGCATATTCACATTGTTGTATAAGCATAACCACCATCCATTTCCAGAAGTTTTTCATCTTCCCCAAATGAAACTCAGCTCCCATTAAACATTAATTCCCCACTCACTCCCTGTACTCCATCCCAGGCGACCACCATTCTATACTCTGTCTCTATTAATTTGACTATTTTTGACTACTCTGGCACCTCATATAAGTGGAATCATAAGTTTTTGTCCTTTTGTGACTCACTTATTTCACTTAGCATAATGTCTTCAAACATCATCTATGTTATCGTGTGTGTTAGAATTCCCTTCCTTTTAAAAGGCTGAATAATACTCCACTGTATGTATATACCACACCTTGTTTGTCCATTTATCCATCAATCGACACCTGGTTGCTTTCTCTGTTTTCCTTTTGTGAACAATGTTGCTAAGAACATGTTGAATCTCTTCTTTTGCTTTGAGTGTATACTCAAAAATGAAATTGCTGGAGCACTCAGTAATTCTCTGTTTCATTCTTTGAGGAATTGCCATGTCATTTTTCACAGTGGCTGCACATAATAGCATTTTGTTGAGATTAACATTTTGAAAATAGTATGTCCAAACAGATACTGAACGACAAACTACTGAACACTTAGTTCAGGCTGTGATTAGTCTGTGACTGGTTGGCAAAGGTAGCTGTGAATTAGGTAAGTTGACTGCTCTTCATGAGCAGACCTTTTAGTAGGAGAAGTACGGGACAAAGGATTCTGTACGACAGGCTGTGCGTGTTAGGGGCTATGACAAAAGGAAAACAGGCTCTGGTGAATTCAGAAGAGGTAGAAATTACTGTCAGCCTGGGAACTGCGATTTCAGGGCAAGACTGACCATTAGGTGGGTTTGAAAGGTGAGGAGAAATCGGAAACAGATCCTGATGGAGGGATGTGTTAGTCCTAGGGGAGCAACTACAGGAAAGAGAAGACGCAGGGGAAGAAAACTGGAGGCGTGCAGGGTGGCACAGCTTTTAGCTACAGTGAAAGGCACATGGAAGGCAACTCTGAGAAATTAAGAATGGTAGTTTGGGTCAGATTATTTGTTCAAATTTTGAAATTTAGGCTAGAGGAGTGCACTTAGTGCCCAAGCAAAACTTTTATAGGCTTAAGAACTCTAACGTGAAATCACAGTTTATGTAACTTATACTTTAACATTAATTTAATTTTATGATAATTGAGGCATATACATGTATAGGAAAATCAATGTTAAGTCCAACAAAGTTCTGATTTTTCCCATGACAACTACATCAATGCCTTAAAACCATATCCATGATCAAGTTACTTTAAAATCACTGGACTAAATCTGGGGCAATAGGGGAAATAGGACAGGATTTTTAAACTGAAGAAAAGGTGAGGAAAAAAGCTAGGCCTCAGGAAGATGACTTGCAGGGACAAGTTTGATGGCCCGGGGTGCAGAGAGAATGCAGACAGGAAGCAAGGCTGCCTCTGGAAAATCAAAGGAAGTACCGATGAGCCCGCCCTAGGGTGGTGGCAAGTGGGAATGAGCAGTGAGCAGATATGTCACGGGCGTACAGAGAGAGCTGACAGGAACTGGCAAGCGACCGGAGGCAGAGACTAAGGACGAGGGAAGTCACAGGCGATAAAGATAACGTGAGGATGTGATGACGAGAAAGGATGCTAGGGGGGATGAAGGCAGCCTAGAAATGCTGACATTCAGTTGTTGGTGGAATAGACAGGTCCAGGCATCCAGCAGAAAGCTGCAGGTGGGTGAGGGGGGTCTCAGCAGAGCTGTGGGGGTGGGTATGCCCACTTTGGAGAGTCAGGTCAGCCCTGCGGAGACAGTGGGGCTAAGGTAAGGTGACTGTGAAGCACTCCCTTTAGAGATAGGAGGAGGGAACCAAGCTTGGGACTCAGGCAGAAGAGGGACGATGATAAAGTTAGTAGGAGAAAGAAAAAGACAGTGGGAGCTGAGAGGGTGAATTTCAAGAAACTAGAATTGAATCTGTAGTGTTGCACAGGGTGGGGGAGGATATTACCCAGAAAAGGCATTGGATTTGGGGAAGAATCTCAGCCACCTGATGAAGAGGGAAAGTCAAGTTTCAAGTTAACTGGTGAATAAACCAGGAAAAAGAAAATCCAACACAGAATTGGGTGTGGACATTTCTAGAAGAAGGAGCAGAGCAGCAGTTTACTGCCAGATGACTTCGGATCTAGAGAAAACAGAAAAAAAAATTGAAAATTGTGGGCTTATTAAATCCAAGAAGAATGACCCTGTATTCAAATCTATAGAAGAAAGCATCCTCTCTGATAATTTCTGTACTGTAATAAAAGATAAATTCCTATACCTTCATGCACCACAGGTTGGTTAGGACTTAGCTTTTGTGCATTACAGAAATCTTAGCTTTGATTAAGCATGGTAGTCCCTAGACTTTCCAGACAAGTCCCAGAACTCTAGAACATTTTTCTAGCTCCCATGTTGGATGTTTTTGACATTTTTTCCCCACTCAGGTATTCCTTAAGCCATTATTTTAACTATCTTCAATTCTGTATTATTCATCAAAACTATTACTCAATTTGCAATTTAGGGGAAATATATATATATAATTGGAGAGTCCAGACCCAAATTTATGGCTTTGTTCCCTCATCTCGCAACTACCATAGTTTTATATGCATCAGGAGGTAAGTAGGCAAAGGTCCGTGTAAATCTATTAGCGGCTCAGGGGCCGCCTCCAAACCCTCCCCGGGAGATTCCAGAACTCTAGCTCCACAGGAAGGCTGGGGTCCGCACTGCTCCGCCTGCTCCCCCACAGGCTGGGCAGCCTCAGGCAGGTTGGGGTTTTCGTGCTGGGGCCTGAGGGGCTCTGGGTCTGGAGAAGGGGTGCTCCTTACCCTGCGGCTGATCTCCAGGGCAGGTCCCGGAGACCTTGCTAGGCTCATGGTGTGTCGGAAGGTGCGGGGCAGATGGTTCGGGTCCCAGGTCATCAGGACACCAGGGTGGCCGGTGGCACCTATGATTGACCCAGCCTGGCCCTCGGCGCCTTGTACCGCAATCTCGCCGACTAAAAGCCAATCCAAACCAGGGAGGATTTGAAGCCAAGTCCTGACTTCTGTGACGTTTGCGCCGGTGGTGGCATCGCTGCACCCACCATGCGGTACCTCGGACACGCTAGTGTTTCGCCTGCGCGCGGGGCTTTGGTGAACACCGCAGAGTGAGGGGGTCGGTCGGCTATGCCAGAGTGAGTTAGAGGACCCTGACGGAGTCATCCGATGATGATAATTTTATTGATTTGAGACCAGAATATCGGAAAACTTAGGTTTCTTAAAGTCAGATGTGCCTGGTAACACTGGCCATGTGCTAAGGACAGGGGTGAAGGAGTGCCCTGTGGAACCCTAGTGGAGCCTAAGACAAAAGGAAAAATGATCAGTTCTATTCATTTAAAATGCTAATGTTTTGTTCATCCTGGGTGTTTTGCAAAAATATTGCATTAAAAAAAATTTATTGTTGTTGTATTACATCCAAAATATTGCATTTAAGATCTATTTTGCTGAGTTTTTGGTGCCACGGGCCTCACTTGTCTTACCCTAGACCCAGGCTGGCAGCGGAGACCGGGGTGGTGGCGCCAGCACCCTAGGTTCCCGCTGCACACAGAAAAATGAACCAAAGTGAGTGCCTTTTGCCTCAAGTAGCTTCAAGTCCTTCCTCCGGCAGAAAATGGGTAAGATAAGCCAATACCTGGCTAGAACTTGATGTCTCCCTAAGTTCTATTGGTGCCTCTAGCACACGCTACCTATGATCTTATGATATTTGTGTAAATTTGGTTCCCCCTGTAGGCTGGGAAACTTCAGAGGCAGGACTCTGGGCCATCAGCGTCTTCTGTCAGAGACTAACACGCTGCACTGAATAAATTCTGATTTTATAGAATGAGTGGGTTTCTTGGCTCCAACTGCGAACTTGAAATCTAGGAATTAAATGCAGTTTGTTATTTTTATTTTTTGACATGGGGGAGGCTATTTGTAGATAAAAATTCTGGTGTTGGAATAGAGCATTAAAAAAATATGTCAGGGTGGGGAAAAGTCCTCCAAGTTACTGGGAGAGAGTAATCATCTGATAACTATTATTTAAATAGTTTTTATCTCATAAATACAAATCAGATGAGAGGAATGGCCCACTGAGAAAATGTACTAAGTAGTTAGCTGGACTTTTGTTTCCCATTTTTTGCTGTTAATATGTGTTCTGGCATTTTAGATATCATTCCTAAATATGCTACATGAAAATATGTAAATGTATGCTACTTGGTAAATTTTGCACATTACACAGATGTGAGTTTTAGAATCATACGCAAAAAGCCTTTAAGGGGTATTTTACAGAAGTAAACTAGTAACCAGCTAATTTCTACTAAAATCACATTAAAATTTTTATCCTTGACTATTTATTAAGAAGAAAAAACAAACAAACAAAAACACCCAGCACTATTCTTAGGAAAAGAACTCATTTATGATAGGTCTTAACATGTTCCCTCTTCATGAAAAATATTTCAATTTAACTGATTATGAGGGCTAAAATAATGCAAATTTTATTGTGAGATGTGAAAGATGGAGGTTAATAAAGGTACTTCTTGGATGAAAGGTCCTTCCTAGGCATCCTCACACTTGTGGTACAAAATTTTCACAAAAGAAGCATCCCTGGCAGAGAGAAGTAGAGATATATTTTTTTTACCTCCACGTGGTGGGATTATGGCCTGAGGAATCCATCCTGAAATTTTAAAAATGTGTGTAAAATGTACATTCTCCTTTATAATCAATCTTGTTTTAATATAAAAATAAAGTGGTTCGCCTTAACTCCCTCAAGCCTTTGAGTGATATTTACATTGAAGCAAGACACTGTGTTTATCGTGCTGCCATGGCCTGCAGCGGTGCGCACACCCCAGTTTGAAAGCTCTAGCACATCATGCATGTGGATTTGGATAAGAAGAAAGAGCCTGTGCTCCAAGTCAGGGCATGTGAAGTTTAGTCTCTGCTATGACATTAACTAGTTGTTGGCCGCCTTTGAGTCACTTAATGTCTCTGGTCCTTAGTTTCTTCAACAGAAGACAAGTAAAAAAATCTATTATTTAATCATACTCTCCTAGAAAGGTAGTACGTATTGTTCACAGAGTAAAAGATTCTTGTTGAGCTATTGACATGTAATTGTTTTTAAGAAGAATTTCCTAGTGAAAAATGTGTGAGGGGAAAAAAATGATGCTTATGATGGCTATCATTAAAGCTATATAGTTTTAAAAATTCTCTTCCTAATTCTGTCAACAATTCCAGTGAGCAGTCTAGGCGTTATTTTTCTAAGTGAGTAAAAAGTATTTGTTAGATAAAATAATCATTACCAGCCATTTTCTATCATGCAGGATAAGCTCAGAATGAGCAATATATCAGCCACAATAAAGTCTTATATGAATAAAAGTATATCTTCTTATGATTTGATGACCAGAGCATCAACATTTTCATTAAGTTTAAGTAAAACATTTTAATGGACAGCTGTTGTGTTTTTGTCTGTTTACACAAAATGAAAATGACAATAGAATGTTGGGAATTCATGGAATTCTCCATGAGTCTTTCATGTTACCACACGTCTTAGAACAGGCACTGACTGCCTTTTCAGGACTACTGTATATTTTAGGATATTTGTGTTGTGAACAGGCTTGGAAGGCAGAGACAGTGTCTACCTCTAGAGCAAAAGGCAGAAGATTTTTGTGTTTTGATTTTTATTGTGCAGCATAGTAAAGACAGTATCTTTCTTCTTTATAATGAAGATAATAAGCTCAGGCTGGCTTACTGCTCCTTATAAAATAGTAGGGTTTTGTTAGCTAAGGGTTTCTGTCCTATATTCAAGTCACTGTATGTGGTCCCATCACCTGGACTGCTTTGCATTTCCCTCTGGGAACTCTGGCTAAGAGAGTTGGTATAAATACCAATACACTGGTTGTGCTGTTACCATGAGTAATAAACCATCTTAAGTCTCTGACCCAGAAGTCTCATATCTCCAGCCAGCTTCTATGAAACAGTGGCTGACTAACCTTTGCTTCTGCTTGTGCAGGCTTCTTCTTCTTCTTCTTAAACAGAATGTATCATATAATTTGTCTTTCTGCTTACAGGTACCTTCTTACCATGTCGCAAACCACCATGTTATAAATCTAGCTACTAAACAGAATTGTTGCATTATATTCCATTGTAATGTATCTTATGGTTTATTTACTCATTACTCTATTGATGGACATTTATGTGGTCCAGTTTTTTTTCATATGATAAACAATGCTGTAAGAAATATCTTTGTGCTTTTGTGCTCCTGAAATTCTTTGATGACATTAAAGAGTTATATATATGTCCCTTTGTCTATAGAATGATATCAATCTTGTTGAATTTTGCCAGTCTAATAGGAGAAACTGTTAATTTTTAATTTATTTTATTTTTACAGTTTAATTAATTTATTTTTAATGTTGACATTCAATATTATTTTGTAGTTAGTTTCAGATGTGTAGCATAGTAATTAGCCAAATAATTTACAGAGTAATCCCTTCAATAATTTTTATACTCATCTGACATCATATAGTTATTACAATATTAATGGCTACATTCTCTATGTTGTACTTTATATCTCCATGACTATTTTGTGACTGCCAATTTGTACTTCATAATCTCTTCATCAATTCACTCATCCCTTTATCACTGTCCCCCACCACCAATCTGACCTTTAATTTGTTTTCTGTATTTAGTTTATTTGTTTTATTTGTTATTTTGTTCTTTATATTCCACATATAAGTGAAACTATATGGTATTTGTTTTTCTCTCTCAGACTTATTTCACTTAACATAATATCCCCTAGGTTCATCCATGTTGTCAAAATGACAAGATTTCATTTTGTATGGCCAAGTAATATACTGTATATATTTTAATATGTACCCATTTTCTGTATTCAAATGTCTATTGATGGGCACTTGGGTTGCTTCCTATACCTTGGCTATTCTTAATAATGCTGCAATGAACATGGGGGTGCATACATCCTTTTGAATTACTGTTTTGGATTTCTTTGGATATACCTAGACTGGAATTGTTGGGTCATTAGTTCTATTTTGAATTTTTTGAGGAACTTTTATACTGTTTTCCATAGTGGCTACATTGATTTGTAATCCCATTAACAGTGCACAAGGGTTTCCTTTTCTCCACATCCTTGCTGTTTGTTGATTTATTGATGATAGATAGCAATTCTGACAGGCATGAGGTGATATCTCATGTGGTATTCATTCGCATTTTTCAGGTGATTAGTGACGTTGAGCATGTTTGATTTGTCTACTGGCCATCTATATGTCCTCTTTGGAGAAATGTCTATTCAGGTCCTCTGCCCTTATTTTAATTGGATTATTGTTTTGGTGTTGAGTTGTATGAGTTCTTTAAAAATTTTGGATATTAACTCCTTATCAGATGTATCATTGGGGAATATCTTAGAGAAATATTTTTATCTTAATATGTTTGTTGTATTTATTTAATGAAGTTGAGTGTTTTTTCAGATGCTTACTGGTTGTCTGTATTTTCCTGTGAATTATTACCTTATAAAACTTGCTTAAATTTTGCCCTGGCTGGTGTGGCTTAGTAGACTGAGCGCTGGCCTGTGGACTGAAAGGCTGCAGACAATCATTCTTTCTCTTGCACAGCATGTTTCTCTCCCTCTGTTTTTCCTCCTTTCCTCTCTCTCTAAAGGTAAATAAATAAAATATTTTAAAAATTGCTTAAACTTTAATATGTAAATGCCTATAACTGAAACCCTATAACTTAGATCTGTAAAGAGCTTCCCAGAATGTTTTTTAAAATCATAAATGGTTGCCTCAATGAGTTTTGTAGACTCTTTCAAAGCTGTCTCCCTTTGTTCTCTTCTCCCTGGCTATTGCCTATTGTCCTTCAGACCGTTAAAATGTATTTTATTTCTTCATATATGTAGTACCTTTCATGGATCTCTTGGGTCCATGCCCAGGATGTTACCATCTGATGATGCTCCAGGTCTTGCCATTTTTTGAGTGTTTGGAGTGGTGGTGGGTTCTGAGGTAATGGGGGAAGCATCAGTCTCTTCTTAACCCCATGGCACATGCTGTGATTTCAAGATTCTGAAGGAACATTGCCCGCATGTAGTATTTCTTAAATTCTCGCAGGAAAGCAGCCATTTCCACTTCCTCCTCACGTAGCTTGCTTTCTCTCAAAATTCACACACAATCCCCCAAACATCTACTCATATAAGAATAGGAAGTGGTTTGGGTTTGGAAATATTTCTATAGTGTCTGGAATAGCTAGAAACCTTGAGACAGAATCCCAGCTTAACCAAATAATTCTGGATTTCCAACCTGGGTTTCCTTTACTGTGATTTTACATTTTCTCCTAAAAACAATGGGCTTCCATGTCTAAGCTGTGTCCATCATCCCAAACATCCATTCTCTGACTAGCCCTTGGGCCATCAGGATCCTAGGTATAGAGCATGAAAAGATGAGGGTCAAAAACTCTAGGTGGGCCCATCCACTTGTCCCATGGATGGGTGGTAGTGGGGCAGTGAGTCCAGAGGAAGGCTTCAATGGGAACCTCTAAATCATGGAACCTAGGACAGAAGGCCCATTACCTGAAATTAGAGATGGTACTGGCTGGGAAAGTCATATAAGTTATAACAATTAATTTTTACTATAGGATTTCATTGCATAATGTCATTGAAATTACTAACCCTTCCCTCACTTTGCACATTCTGGACTTGATGAGTTATTGATCAAGAGAATTTACCCTATGCTGGTAGATAAGTCTGATTTAGCTAGCAGGAATGCTTCATTTGATCACACATGTGATACAGCAATCAGGCATTTGAAGCATATCTATCAATAAATATGTATCTATATGTGGATATATGTACATATGCATGTACACACATATAAATGTTTGTGCATGTATTCACATACATGTATGCACATGTACACAGTAGGCAAATTCTACAATGTCCCCAGAGATCCCTACCTCCTGGTTTTTATCTACTTGTGTTTGTGTAGTCAATCCTCTCCCCTTGTATATCGTCTGGACCTATGAACTCACTTCTATTGAACAGAATTTGGCAGAAGGATGAGCTGTCACAAGAGGAGGTTACAAAAAGACTGTGGCTTCTGTCTTGGATGCCTTCCACATGCCTACCACATTGTGAGCTGACATAGAAGAGGTGCATATGGCAAGGTGTTGATGTCTCTGGCCAGCAGCTAGCCAGGACCTGATGCTAACTAATAGCCATGTGAATCAGCTTGTAAGTAGATCCCGCCCCCCCCCCCCCCACCAGTGGAGCCTTGAGATGACTACAGGACTGCCCCAGCCTGCAGCCTGTGGAGACTCTGCCCCAGAGTCACTCTGCCGAGCCACACCCAAATGTCAGACATGCAGAAAATAAACATTTGTGGTCTTAAGCTGCTAAAGTTTGAGGTAATTTACCATGCAGCAATTGATAACTAATTATACATATATGATTATTATGCATTATATATAATATACATGTTATAGATGTGTGTATGCATATATATAAATTTAAGATACACAGAAGACCCAACAGATGGCCTTCTGTGGTCAAACTCAATTATTCTCAAGAGAATTCTTATCCCTGTCACTGTACATAGTAAAACTTTGACAAAATTCCCATCCTGACATTTTCCAGATTAATATTTAAATCTGGAAAGATAAATTTATTCTTAGAACATAATCTATATGCAACCACATGTTTAAATGTAAAAATAAATCCAACTCTTTTATCATAATAGACAATAATTTAGTTGGAGAATAACTGTAAAAAGATTTTTACTAAACTACAACTTAAGAAGTTGAGTGTTGATTAAAAAAATCATTTGCCAGAGTGAATCTTATTATCAAGTCAGTATATATTTTTGTTATATTCTTTAGAAAATTTTAAAATTGTCTATATATTGAAAAAATGGGGCAGTAGAAAGCTCTATTAATTTGTCAAGTTTGAGTGGTTATCTCAGGGCTCACTTTCATCTCTGAGGCTCTAACTCAAGCATCTGAAACTGCTGAGATTTTCCTCTTCACACTCCTATAACTTTTTAGGTAGGTAAATTTTAGAAAGAAGACTAAACCTTGATTTTTTTTTCTTTGGGGTTTCCTTTGGTTTTTCAGACAATCATGGTTAAACGTGACATCCAGAATCCTTGGGGACAGATTCCTTGTTGCTCTCATCTGCATAGTTTAGTGGCAGGGGGTGAGAGACTCCTAAACCAGCTCCTGGAAGACAGTGTGTCCATGTGTGGCCACCTTGAGCCATATGGCCATAAGGCCATTCCAAGTGCTCTTCTCAACGCATGGGGAAGCTATTTTTGATGCCTTAAAACCCTTCACTTATTCACTCAGTGGGTCAGTCATGCTTGAAATTCACTGAGTCCCATAAACCACTCTCTGTCAGGAGCTGGGGGATGTGAACAAGACATCCTTCAAGGAATAAAAATTAGGAAGTAAATAGCATGAGTACCCTTTGCTTAAGCATAATTTAATTGTATTTGGTTCTGTTTGATATTGGCTGCCATTCAAATGGTTCATTAAGGATGTTACTTTTATTTTTTTCAAGTCTGAAGTGTTTCAATTACCTTCACACATTATTCTAAACTATCTTATTGACCACATTAACTGTGTGCTCTTCATGGCCTTTATTCAGCTAGGAGGTTTTTATTAATGATGTTTTCAATGCCACCTTTTCACACAAAGCAAATAGGAAAGATTCAATAATCATTTTAATTAGAGATGCTACATGCCATGTTGAAAGTAGTTCAGAAGAAATTGTTCTCAAAAGAACAAAGGCATGGAGCAGTTTCTGCACTGTCAATTTAATGCTTCTGAAGTTTTAAAACATCAATTTTTGTTCCATAAATCTATTTTAGATATAACAATGAAAGGAAAACTGTTTTCTCAATTAGAGTACAGTTTCTAAGCTTGGAAATTTTCCATAAACGTAGGTAGAAGAGATAGAATAACAGCTAATTTAGGTTCTGCGCAACCCTTTACCCTTTACCTCATGTTTGGGATGATGCGGGTAAGAAGCAGAAATCAAGCTGGCGGCCACTGCATCCCTACCAGTCGAGTAAGTGATGGCTGTGGGTGGCTTTGGCAGGTAGGGACTATTTAAAAACAAAAACAGGTGAGGGATGAGGGAGACTGAGAGAAACAGAACAAGAGTAGGAGGAGAAAGAGGAAAGGGGAAGAAAAGGAGAAGTAGGGTAGAAAGAAGAGAGGAGATGGGGTGAAAAGAAAAAAGAGAGAGAGAGAAAAATGACAAACAGGTGAGAGAGAAAGGAAAGAGAGAAGCAAAGGGAAGCGGCATCCTGTGATTAGGGATTATGTTGCCTTTTGATCAACCATCTGACAACAGATGCGATTCTTTGGGGGACTGCTTTAGTCCCAATCCTGTGGCCCAGAGAGGCTGATAATCACTGACAATCACTCTCTAGACTCCTTGCATTAACGGTGGGCATTAGATCCATGCCAGAGCAAGTAGAATAATTTCTCCGAGACATTTCAAACTTGAACTAAGGGGCAAGGGGGAGTCCATTCCTTGTGGTGAGGCTGTGTGGTCTAAGGCCTGAAATTCTTGCTTTGTGCTGCCCTAGTGTCTGAAATGGGATGGCCTCAAACACCCTAACTACAAGTTCCCCTCCCTATCTGTTCCCATGGATAAGGTCCCCTGGACAAGCATCTCTCCTTATCAAACAGACCAAATATAATTGATACTCATCCCTGAATAGCAGGCTTAAGCTTTAAGCTCTCTGCCAGCCCACAGAATTGTTCAAGCAATCCAATCATATCCTTGTGTGGGAACAAGGCACCCCACCCACTTATTACTACAGACCCTGCCTCCTACAGCTGCTTCCCATTCCCTCCCAAAGCCTTCAATGGTCCAAAGGTTCGCTTTGTTCCAGATCGCAGCTCCTGTGTGGTCCTGCGTGGAATGCAGCGTCCTCCTTGGCTGGGCTGCGAGCTGACTGACAAAGCGCTGCCAACCTCCTGTCCCCAGTGCTGGGTCGCATGCAGTCACCCCACAAGCCTATGGTGGGAATGCCTCCTTTACAAGGGGTGAAGGGGAGGTGATTAAAAAACCCTAGGATTTAAAATGAGAGCTGCCAGCATGCTTCCAGCCTCGAAAAGGAGCTGGGCTGAGAGTCCAAAGCCAGCACGTAGTCACGGAATGAGGAGACACAGAGAGACAGGGGGACACCTTAGGACTTTGCTCCTGGCCCCAATCACCCCTGAGATTCTGCCTTTCCCGCAGATTTTGCTCACATTCCCCCCTTTTATGTCTTCTAGTTTGATTAGAACTTCTTTCCACTACCAACAGTCACCTCAGTGTTACTCAATGAAACCAATATTTGGTGGTCTTTATTTGAAGTGAAACTAATAGCCTTTTTATTTAGTAAGTATATAATCATGTGCCTCACACATTCCGTTTAGAATGAGAGAGCAGGTATAGAAGACTAGTGATAGTTCCAACGTCATGAACAAAATAAAACATTTTCGGGGCGCTCTTTTTCCGGAGCATACCTGTGCCGTTCCATTCCCCTCTGTCCCTGCAAGCGAGCTACCTTCGCCTTTCCCTCTCCTTCCCAGGGCCCTTCTCCTGCTTCTGTAATTTGTTTCCTGAACTTACACAGCCCCGAGGTCACTTCTACTACGTCTCTGACTTCCTAATTAAGCTTCCTCTTGTAATTCAAGAAAAATATTCAAGATACAAAAGGTATATTTTGTGTTGGGATAGGAAGACATCACCTTCCTAAAAATCACCCCTATTAAGAACATCAAATATTAAGAAATGATATATGACCTATCAGGTAGTATTTATATTTAAAAGCACTGCAATTCTTTTTGAAGACCTACAGTTTTTCTGTCTAGTGAGAGGGTTTTAAAGTTTAACAGTTTTTTTTTATTGAGGTGAAATGCACATAACATAGGACTTAACTGTTTAAAATCGTACAATTCAGTGGCATTTAGCACAAGCACAACGTGCAACCATTGCCTCTATCTAGCTGCAAAGCACTTTCACGACCCCCAAGGGGGACCCCTTACCCATTAAGCAATTGTTCTCCATCCCTCTTTTCCCCAACCCTGGCAAGTATGAATCTGCTGTGTATGTCTATGGATTTAGCTATTCTGGTTATTTTATATAAATGGAACCATACAATATGTGACCTTTCACATCTAGGTTCGTTCACTTAGAATGTTTTTGAGGTTCAGACATGTTTTAGAATAATATGTCAGTAATGTTTTCCTGTTTAAGGCTGAATAATATTCTGTTGTATGGACACATCACATTTTGTCTTATCTGTTCATCCATTGATGAACACTTGGGTTGTTTCTACCTTTTGGCTATTGAGAGTAGAGCTGCTGCATGTATTACAAATCATTTTTGGACACTGTTTTTAATATGAATAAGTATATGCCTAAGAGTTGAATTACTGAGTCATATGATAATTCTATGTTTAACTTTTTGGGAAGCCCCCAAACTGTTTTCTACAGTGGCCACACCATTTTACTTCCACCAGCAATGTAAGAGGGCTTGAATTTCTCTACTTCTTGCCAATACCCATTATGATTTCAATTTGTATTTACATAATGACTAATGTTTGAGGGTCATTCATTTCACGTGCTTGTTAGTCTTTTGAGTATCATCTTTGGAGAAATGGCTATGTGAGACCTTTGCCCATTTTTAAATTATTTTGTTTGCTTTTTGGTTGTTGAGTTGTAAGAATTCTATATATTCTGAATGCTAGATGGTTGTCAGATACATGAATTGCAAATATTTTCTCCCATTCTGTAAGTTGTTTTTATAACCTGATGACCTTTTACAGCTTGTTTTTACCCCTTCTCTAGTTAATGCTAATTAGAATTTATCCTACAAGTATTATTATTATTTTTTCTAACGTATCCATTTAATTAGAGTTTTGACTCAAGAGCCAGTGAGTAGGCATAGAGTCTGCATGACTCACCTTCATGGTGACAGTTTTTGGTCTAAAATGCGTACCTGAACTTAAATGGACTTCACAGTCCTTGGCACAGCTATTGGTCAGACACCCAAACCAGGCCAACCAGAATCTTTCCCGAGAGCCATTCATTATCTTACCGCTAAGCTGCTGTGGATGAGCCTAGAAGCTGCTGCCAGCCATAGTTCTATCTACAGAGAAAGTGGATCTATATAAGAAAATAATAAAACTAATGCAGAGCAAGAGGCCAAGCCTAAGGCTATTTGAGTCTTGGTTCTAGCTACCTCCACACTTGGCTTTCACTGCAGTGTGGCTTTGCAAGTCCACATACTTCCTTTTTGGTTTAAACTGGTACACATGAGATCTCTCTGCTTTGAATTAGGAGTCCCACCAAGTCAGTTGCTGCGGGAATATTTTCTTGGGGGTATATCTCATCCTTTCATGGCATTTTCAATGACACACATGACTTCTTGGGTCTACATCCTGCCCACGCTGACCTTAATGTTCACTGTATTTGAAATTAAAGTCTAGGTAACACTTACCTAGAACTTGTGTCTACTGACCTCCCTGCCTGATGCCCAGCTCCCAAACTAAGGCCTAATAGGAAAATTTGAAATTATTTCAGGTAGAATTATTTTCTATCTAAAAATATACATTAAAATTATTGAAGAGCTGCCAAGAGCTTGAAGTGCAGCTTCATTTTGTGAATTAATTTAAACATCATAACCCTGTTTGTATTATCTATCTGTTCCTGGAATGAATATTATAAAAGAACATTTACTAAAAGGAATGTGTTGTGTAATTTAATGTATGATAAATGTAGGTGGTCTAAAACTATTTTTACTGCATTCCTACTTTTGCTCATAAACTTTTAAAATGCTGTCACTAAAGTGTGAGGATCATTGGACAAAAGGAATTCAATTAGGCCCTTTATATGACTACTTTAAATAATCTTTTCTATATTTTCTAAGTCAGTTTGTATAGTTAGTTAATCCACCTACCTATTATAATATTAGGTGGTGAAAAATGTCATGCATCCTGTCTTTGGAGTAATTACATACATTCCTTTTCAATTTTTTCTTGTTGACTTTTGATATATTTTGTATCAGACCTTTAGTAAGTAGGATGTTTTTTGGGTGAAGAAAATCCCTTATTTCCGATCTTTGCCATTTACAAATTAATGACTCACAATATTACATGTGCACTCCCATAGCTGTTTATCTTGGTGTGGCCCATGCTGAAAATGATTCCTAGTATCAAATTATTCTGTTCTTTGGCATGTTCTCTTGGTATTTTTTTGGTTCCATTTTCTCTAAAAGTTCAGGAATAGCCTGTCGGAAGTCCCTTGACAAGAAAATTTACAAAAAACATTTTTGGATCAGTAAAGTTGACATTTCCTTGCTAAGAAATTATAGCTTCCATAGATTTACTTCTTTCCCTACAGCAATTTTCCCTCTCCTTTTAAAATATACTCTTCTTATTTGAATAAACTATTTTCATTATCTTCATTTTGTTACTTAGATATGGGTCGCACCTAAACTGTATAGCTATGGTAACATAACAAGTTCATACTTTTATTATTAAGAACATTTAAGAAACTTCATTTAGCTGGTGGAATGACCCTGAGGCTCTTGACTGGAGTTCTGCATAGGAGAGACCCATTGGGGAATCATAAAGTCTGTTTTTTCTCAGGGTAGCTTCTAAGCCCTGGGTCATATGTTATTTATCTATAAATGATCCTGGTTGTTGCTTCCAGTAACCTAGATTGTAAGTCCCTCTGCTTCAGCATGGGCAGAACCATTAGCAGACGCACTGGCACTGATAGATGCTAGCTTTGGAGTAAAATTATTGTTATCAGGATACTAAGCCCTATTCGTGTAAACATTAAAGAACTGTATTGCCTTCATTAATAAGAGTTGCAAAGGGAGAGCGGTTCTAGGCTCCACATTGTCAGGACCAGAGCATAGACCTGGTCACCAGAGTGAATCCTACACTCCTCTCAGTTGGCTTTTCTTTCCAGGTTGCCTTCCCCATCACAAGACAATGGTAAAAGTCCCAGGTTTCACATTTTGACACATCCTTCTTGAGAGGAAGATGAGGGCCTATCTTCCACTGTCACCTTCCTACCATAGGGGACACCTTTCCTGAAACCTTTCCCTGAATGCTTGCCTCCTTGTATCCTTGGCCCGAATGAAGTCACATGCCCACCTAAAACCACTCACTGGCAAGGGAGTGGTGCTGCTATGATTGGCAGACAATCCAGATCCACTCTGACATTCCACGTGAGGCTGTCCTGCCAGGTGGACGCTGCCTCACCCACTCAGCTCGGAGGCTGACAGTCCACACGTGTCTGCCCGTGCTCCCTGCCTCCACCTGCGAAAGCTCCTACACCAGCCACGCGGTTGCTCCCCTTCCATGAGGACAGGCTCCTCACCTGGTTTGAAATCTGATACTGCACCCAGTTGTCCTCCCACCCTACCACCAGCCTTGGGCTGCCCTGGAAATGTGCTGGACACCCTGAACCCCCAAGGTGGGCCCCTCCATGCATAAATTCCTCTTTTACCCTCTTGGGCTCTGATACTCATGCTTTCCTTCACACCCCAGAGACTGACTGCTTACCCAGCACACTTGTTTCATCAAGAGTTAACACTTGGCTCAGATGCAATTTTTATAGTAGTCTCTTTAAAAAAGCATGTTGATATGCATATGGCTGTGTACAAAAAAATTGTTTTAAAGCTATGAGATTTTTTCCCCCATTGACACAGAAAGGGACTTGTCTGAATAGAAAGCTGTGACAGCACATACACACTGTTGCTACAGTACATATAGCTAGTAAATGCAGTTTCATAAATAAAAAAAAACCTATATATAACTATTTTCCCACCCATCAGCAGTATCTCAAATTATAGACACAGAAAATAGACTTTCAAGTGACATTTTAACTTTTAAAACTGTGTAGAGATACTTGAAAATGCAAAACTAAGACTCTGGCTCTGTTTAGCCAGAAATTAACTTCAAGTAGAAAAGTTGTTTTCTAACAGTTAACGTCATGGTACTTCTGGCCAGCCCTTACCACAACTGCATCACTCCCACCACCATCAGGCAACTTAGAGCGGCATACGCCTTTTGCTGTGTTAGCTACAGGATTTGCCCTGCCGGATCATTTTATAGATTTCAAGACTGAGGTACAAAGAACTAAATAACTGGTCCAGGGTACACAGTTAATAAGGGACAGGCAGAACCCACCCCCATGCCCTTAAATGCACCAGTGTGTGTGCTGATCCGGGGAAAATAAATGCATGACTGCTGCATTGAAGGAGGAAACTAGGAAAGAGGATTTATTAATCATCTGTCCTGGGGAAGTTAAACAGTTGTTAAAGAATGATGCAAGTGAGTAACAATGCTTGCTGTAAAACGGAGTCAGGACCACATAGAGACTATAAAGAGAATAACATATTGGTATAAAGGTAGACATGCCCAAAGCGGGACTAGAAAGCTTCCAGGCCAATTGTCCATAGCTTCAGTCTGGTGAGGAAAGACGAATTTGGGATTGAGAAGAGGGACATTGGGGGACGGAGGTCAGTCAACACAGAAGAGAAAGGGAAGAAGGTCAGATGGGCCAGCTGAGGAAGGGAAATGCTCAGGAGTCTACGCTGCCCAGAGGACGGAGTGGATTCTGAAGACCAGGGGCTGGGGGCTCGCTTGTCTGGGCTCCTGCAGGAAGTTGGCTGCCCAGGACAGCCCCAGGTGAATCTCAGGGCAAGGTCGGGCCAAGTGTGTTTACTTGGGTCCCTCATGTTTTCAGGTTTAACAGGGACCTTCTGCCTGCCAGCTCATGCCAGATAAATGCTGGGCAGAACTCGAGTACATGGAGGGTCCTTCATTGGGGGAGAAACCTCAAAGGCGTCCAAGAGCTTCTGTTGGACACTGACCACCCCTCAGTCATGAACAGGCTACTCAGGGTGTCTTCATTTGGTGTCAGAAGAAGCTCAGAGACCTCTGCTGCATTCCAGGAAGGCAGCTGATGCTGGGGATGTACACAGGAATGAGGCCCAGCTCTTGGGCTTGGGAGCCAAGTGCCAGGGTTAATCTGCTGGCCCACCGATGTCCAACCGGTGCTCTGCAAGAATTTTAAAACATGCGACACCTGACTGTTTAGTCAGGGGCACAGACCTCTTTTCCCTTAGACTGTCAAATACAAAAAGACAACAGCCAACACAGAAATGGCTGTGAATGCATTTTCCCAATTATGCTGATATTTTTCTCAGGTTGGAAAAAATATAATGTGTAGTGGTTTGGTGGGCCACAGGATTCTAGTAATTAGTTTATGTGTGCCATGAGATGGAAAGGGTTAAAGTCACTGTGCTCGCCTGCTGCTTTCGAACCTGGCATCATTCCATTTGAGTGGCCGTATTTTCTTTTGCCCATGAGTGAGGACCAACATCCAGAAGGCAGAGCCCACTGCATGAGGCCAGGAGACTGGAACCCTTTCTGTCATAATGGCCTCTTTGTTTTCACAGCAGTCACCCTATTGCATCACTGGGTGTCATATAGTATCACTGGTCTTCCCTACTAGACTGGAACTGCACAGTGGCCACTTCCGGACCCTAGGCAGCCCACACCCTATGCCGGCCCAGGACCAGAGGGAAGATTTACGCTGGCTCTGAGGGGCAGCTTTCTCTAACTGGTCACAGGTCCAGAGGGTGGTTGGGAGAGCCCATGAGCTAAAATCGGGGAGGTTCCCGTGCTTGGAGCCTCTATTGCTATACTCTCTAGGCAGCTCCAGGGTGAGAGGCCAGGGCCCCAGGTCTTCTCCCAAAATGTATGGTGGTTATCCTCACATGGTTTTATTTTTTAGCAAATTCACCATTGAGTTTCAGTCTTGAGCATTTTTGTAAACCAATCTGGCTATTAAGCAAATGCCAAAGGCTTTTCAGGTAAATCTGGTTAGGCATTTGATGAAATTAAAATGGAAATAATTTTATGGAGAGAAAAAGTCAACTGGAATTTTGATTGGGATTGCATTAAATTTATAGATTAATTTAGGGAATGTTCCGATCACTATAAATGATTAAATCTTCCCACCCAGTGTGAAATGTTACTCTATTCATTATGATCAATATCTCATAGATCAAGTCTATTTTCTTTGTCTTTTTTTTTTTTTTTTTTTTCAAATTAAGGCTGACTTGGCTATTTGTAGTTGAGTGTGTGATAGTGGGCATAGTCTGTGGTTGGATTTATGCTTGACCTGAATTAGGGTAGGGCTTCTGGAGCAGTTTGAGGAAGTGGTGACACATCATTCCAGTATAGATGGTGTGTCCTTTAACTATGGAAGCTTTTTCCAGGTGGTTAAAAACAGACATCTAGCAAAATTGTTCCTATATTTATTCTTCTTCAATAATAGATGATGGCTACATTACAATTTCTTTAGGCAAAGAATGTTGCTCTTTTATGAAAAAAGAAATCCAAGGAGTTCGATGTCCCATAAAAATGGCACATCATCTTAGGGAGAAGGTAACCTGAGTTCATCATGCTATTGTATCTTGATATTATTCTTCCAGGTATATTGGGTGTAAATACGTTATACATTAAAGTTGTGAAAAGGTAGCTCTGACCAGTGTGGCTCAGCTGGCTGGGAGTTATACGGAAAAGCAAAAGGCTATCCATTCAATTGCTGGTCAGGACACATGCCTGGGTTCGGTGTTCTTTCTCGCTCCTCTACCCTCCTCCCTTCCTCTCCCTCTAAAATAAATAAATAAAACCTAAAAAAGAGCTGGTGCAAAGGTCCTCTGCTGGCTCATTCAGCACCCATTTTTCTTGCTTTCTTTTACTTTCAACCCTAATATATATATATATATATATATATATATATATATCCCCCCAACTTTAGTTCCTGCAGATCCCTTGGCTTCCATTGGCCACTTCCACCACCAGGTCAGCACCGGGCAGTGCCCTAGCCCCTGCTCCTCCTTTATTCCATTTCACCAAGACCACCTTTTCTTGCCGTCTGTTCTCTAATCATGAATCCTTGCCTCTGTCAGGAGGAGGTCTTTTCTAAACTGTGTGACCTCATTTCCTTGCTGCCTCCACAAGACCCCCTGTGAAGCCAGCAGCTCCTGCCAGATCTCTCCAGGACTCCTCTCAGTGCCTTACCCAGCGAAGTTTTGTTTAGGGTTCCCAAGAAATGAGTCACTCAAACTCTCTCTGTTTAGGGAAAGCTCCTGCTTGCCTCAGGAGGCTAGCAGAGTGGCTGAATGCTCTGAATCTGCAAACCCCAACTGAGAGTCTCATTGTTTCCTCTCCTTGATCCTCTTGCTTTGGATCCAACAGACCATCTCGTTGTTCTATCTGTTCCAGCTGAAAGCAGACCCTGCCAGAAATCTGTCTGGGCACGATTTCCTTGATGCTGTGTTTCCATAGATTGCAGGGGGAAATGGCAAGGTTTCGGGTTGTGGAGGTTGGTGGTGGCTCCCACACTTACTCTGTTTTTCACCCTTTGATGCCCTGGGACCTCTTGCTTTTCTGCCCTCTGTCTGCTATTTTCTCTCCCTCTAAACTCTCTTTAAACACAGACTCTCAGCTTAATGCTGGGGGTGCAGTGGGAGGGAGTACAGAGCATCTCAGAATCTCTGAAGGTGGGAAATACTTTAAAAATACATTTTCACCATTGCAAGATAATTGCATATTTTAAGGTAAACAACTAAAGATTTTGCTCTTTTAAGTTATGCTCAAGTGACTTCAATTGATGAACTGCACAATTATTTAATGATACCTTTATTTTCTCAAAACAAAACTAATTATGCTACTGTCAAGTATAAAAAATTTAAGGGTTTACATTTATTAAAAACTAGATTATTAAGTTCTTAATGCGCTATTAAAAAGTACCCCACCCACAATATGCCTTCAACATAATTTTCAACACATTCCTATATATTGACTTAATTTCTTTAAGCTAATGAACTTTTGCTCACTCTATTGGTCTTCTCTATGTGCCTTCCTTTATCATCACCGCTTCCAATGACAGTTTCCTCTTCTTTCTTAACTTCTTTTAATGAAAACTCAAATATGTCTATATGTAGAGAGAATCTCTTACTAAGCGTGTTTTAGTCATCTCTTTTTATATATTTTCTAGAGTTCTAAAAAAAATCTCAAATATATCTTTTCACCTTTAGTGTGTAACTGTAAGAAAAAGATGAAAAAAAATATATAACCACAATGCTATTTAAACTAAATAATGTAATAATTGCTTAACATCATCTAAAATTCATTCCAAGTTCAAATCTCCTCAACTGCCTTAAAATGACTTTTTACCATTAATTTGTTTCAAGCAGGATCCAAGCAAGGTCCACAATTAGTTTCATGAATCTATTTAATCTGTTTCCACTTATCGCCCTCCCCCATGTCAACATCTCTTAGGTGTTGAATAAGCCAGCTCCTTAGCCGTATAAAATGTCTTCAGTTCTGCATTTGTTTCCTTGCTTACTCATGGTACTATTTATCTTTTGCTTCTATCATCTGTATTTTCCCACAAATTGGGAGACAGAACTAATCAGAGGCTTGATTTAGATTCCAGTGTATTTTTATTTTTAGGGTGAAATAGTTTATAGATGGCACTATAAAGAAATACTTATTACATCATTCAGAAGATCAACAGTGCTGTCTGTCCTACCTCGGTGATACTAAGGTTAATCAGTGGATTTAGGAGTTTTCAGCCTGTATATCCATTATAGCATTCCATATTCACCTTTCACTTACAGGTTTTAGCAGCCTCTGATATTTGTCTAGTTTCTTTATTTCATTAGGGCCTGCAAAATAGTTGCTTTCCTTCCAGCCACTCTGCATTTATTAGCTTAAATTTTTCTATAAGTAACTTATTGATTTATATTTATTGAAATGGACTTGGGCATATGGTAAAAATTAATTGTAAGATAATAGTAAAAGTTGATGAATATATAGGTGTTTACTGAAAATTCTTGACCTTCACTAAGTTTGAAATTTTTTTACAATTAATAAAATAACCTGGATTTTAAAAGACTCATTGAAATGAACAAGTGGGACTCTAGGACACTGAAAGGCATCTGTGCAGCAATGGATGGACATCATGAACAAAAAAAAAGGCAACATGCCAAACAGCAGAAAACATTATATCTACAATAAGGGGCCAATATTCAAAATATATAAAGAGCTCACCTAACGCAATAGCGAACAACAACAACAATAAAGCTTTCTACAGTGTAATTAAAATGTGGGCAGAGGAACTGGGCAGTCATTTTTCCAAAGAAGACAGACACCAAGGCCACCAGGAAAAGGTGCTCAATGTTACTAATCTTCAGGGAAATGGAAATCAAAACCACAATGAGCACCTTACATCTGCTGGAAAGGTTAGCATCAAAAATGACAAGAGATAACAGATGCTGGCAAAGATGAGGAGAAAAAGAGCCCTTGTGCAATTTCAGGGACATATACATTGGTACAGCCACTATGTAAAACAGTATGGAGGTTCCTCAAAAAATTTAAAATATAACTATCACATGATCCAGCAATCCTACTTCTTGGCATATCTGAAGGAAATGAACACAATATTGAAGGCATATCTGTACTTTCATATTCACGATGGCCAAGGTACAGAAATAACCTAAGTGTTGGTCAACAGATAAATAAAGATATGATATGCCTGTACGAGCTTGCACACACACACGAATATTATTAAACCATGAGAAGGAAGGAAATTCTGCCATTTGTGATAACATGGATGAACCCTGAGGGCATTAATAATAAGTGAAATAAGCCAACCAGAAAGAGAAATACTGCATAGTATCCTTATATATGCAATCTATACAAAAAGTCAGGCTCATAGAAACATAAAGTAGGAAAATAGTTAACTCTGAGCCAGGGTTAGGGGGAAGGGTTAGGGAAATAGGGAGTGGTCGGTAAAAGGATACAAACTTTTAGCTATAAGATAGATGAATAAGGTCTGAGGGTCTGATGTATAACAGGATGACTATAGTTGATTGCATTGTATTGTATAATTGAAATTTGCTGAGTAGACCCTAAATATTCTCACCAAGAGAAAAGATAATATGTATGTTAATTAACTTGGTGGGAAGGATCCTTTCAAATGTCTATTTATATCAAATTATCATGATATATACTTTATGTAAAATGTCTTACAATTTTATTTGTCAATTATACCTTAACAAAGCTAAAAAAACTCACTTGGTGAGCACATTAAAAGTTACAGCATCACACAGGGTAAAAAGGAGTTAAGGTTTCTAGATTTTGAGTATAAAAGGTAATGTATATTATATCTTTCCCTAGTGCAGTAACATTTTTAACAGTGGCACCCAGACATCTACAATTTCTGCTGACCTCTGATATGTGTCATTGTTCTCAAATTAAATCAAGATTATTTAGTTATGTAGGGATAAAAGAATCTTGATTTGTTTGAGAAATGCATTTGAAAAAGTTATGATGAACTTTAATGGGAAACACACTTGTATAGAAGCCTGGGCATAAGGTTGAAATTGATCATCACATTGTTTGTTTAGAAAAGAAAACATAACATTCAAAGAATATGTTGGAAGCATTGGGTTTCTTCACATCAGAACACACACATTGAAAATGATGAGGCTTGGATAAAGCTTATATTACTGACTATTTTTTTCTTTACTTAAAAGTGTTGAACTTTAAAAATATGCACATATTATTGAATATACTAAAAATCAGAACATTTTTTCAATGTGGATATTTTGTGGAGAAAAGGAAGCTTTTTAAGTAATAATACTAATGACGAGACTTTGAAAATTATTCTATGAATGGAAGAATTAAATGGCAGACAATTTATAAGCAGCCAGATATGTATGTTTTAGGCAGCAGCCTATCACTGCTCGCCTGGGTGGTCTCCTGCTTCCCAGAAGAGGGGACCGCTAAGCTTCAGGATGGAGTCCTGAGTCCCCACCTAAGGGGCCTTTGTGTGTGGGGTGGGTGGAGGGAAGGGAAATAACTTTATAAAGAGTCATAGAAGCGGGTCAAAAAACCATAGAAGAAACTTTGTGAGTTATATAAACCCACCCACTTACCCCCAAGAAAAACCACACCTAAATTCTTCCAGACAGATTAGAATCTTTCCTATTTCTTAAAGACCTCCTGAGAAGGAGTTTCCATTTCCTTACTTTGGTGTTTCACAGACTTCCTTCTCAAGCACACGGCTCTCTTGCCTATGTTAAATCTTTGATAATCCTGCCAAGACTTTTATTTATTCTTATAATATCCTCTGTGGGGCAGGAGGGCAGCTGAACGAGCCTGCTTCAGGACTCCATGTGCCTCCCGTTCCCCCTCAGCACTCTCCGCTCCGCACTTAAAATTTCCACGCCTTTAAGGCTGGGGTTGTATGGGCTTTTCAGGGTCAAGCAGATAATATATAGGTTGGGGTAAAAGCAGGTTTATGGTGGTGAGTATGCAAAACACAGAGTTTATTCTTGTTATTATTTATTAATCATTGTATTATTTTCCATGTGAGCAACTATAAACCTACTTTGGCCCAACCCTGTATAACTTGTAAAATTTAAGACTTTAGGGAGTGGTGGCAAAATGGAGAACCAATGCTACTCTGAAGGCATTTAATTATATATTTATTATACGCACTGATGAGGCCAAGCCAAATATGACTTTGGGGTGAATTCTGCTTGAGATTTGCCCACTTACCTCCTGGCTTTAGGCCCTTCCTAGAAGGGTAGGGCATGCCAGTCAGGTTGCATGTACCTGTGTCTACAAATGAGAACCCAAAGCGTGGTGTAGATATGATGAACGGTGCTTCTTGTCTGTGTTCTCTAGTACAATCAGAACTCCTACAATAAAATAATTTCTTACAGACACATATATGCTGCAGGAGGTTTTAACATACACCTTAGTTCCAAGAAACCCCTAATGACCCCTATTTCCTGGTGTTCATGCCCTATGGGTCAGCCCTGTGTGAGCAGCAGTGTGAAGTGATTGTGTGTGACGTCTGATGTAACATCACATAAATCACTGCAGCACTCGTTTGTCTCTGTGTCACTTGCTCTGGAGGCAGCCAGCGCCATGCTGAGAGGACACACAGCCCTGTGTGGGGGATCTGCAACCTGCAACCAGCAGCCAGCACCTGTTTGCTAGCCTAATGAGCGAGCCACCTTGGAAATGGATCCTCCAGACCCAGTCAAGCCTTCAGGTGCCCTAGAGCAGCCTGTATCTGACTGCAAGTAAAGGACAGATTCTGAGAACTGCCCTTAAGAGCCCTTCCTAAGTTAATGACCAACAAAAATATGAGATGTATAAATACTTATGATTTTTAGAGTTTTAGAGACAATTTGTTACGCAGCATGGATGACAACAGAGTTGGTAGATTCAAAGTCACGCATTCACACTGGAGGCTCCCTTCATTTAGAATGAGCAGAACAATTGACTCTTTCCTATCAGTTTCTTTAAAAATTTTTCCAGCTTTATTGGGATATAGTTAACATATAACAATGTATAATATTAAGGTGCATAATATGATGACTTGATATGTGTTTATACACTGTGAAATAATTACTAATGTTAGTTAACACATCCATCACCTCCCACACCCTCTCTGTTTCTTCAGTTGGGGGTTGAGGGTGGGTGGCAGGGAGATACTGTGCTCCCCTCAGGAATGTGAGTTGGAATAATGTTGAAAGCAGGCTGATTTTACATGGACATGTGCCATATTGTTCTTATGACATATTGGCTTCCAATGATCATTTGACAATAGCTAGTATTTATTGAACTTTTACTATGTGGCAGCACTGTGCTAATGGCTCCATCTGTGTTATTGTCACATATTCTCACAATAACCCTAAGAAGTAGCCATTATTAATATTTTACCTGCTCACTGTAAGACAACTCTTAAGTAGCTGATGAAATAAGCTGATGTCCAAATGGCTGTCATTTGAAAAAATGCCACAAAGTTTCCCTGTTTCTAAATACCTCTACAAATAAGAAATCACAGCTACTTCAATTTCATGACTACGCATCTTAGAGATTTCTCAAAGTTATCTGTAAATAGGGTACTTGGTCAGTTATGAGTACATGGTTAGCAGGCATGTTTTGTAATCCTTCCCGTGAAAGTTGCTGTGTAGCAACTGCCCGTGGAACTGAGTCTCCAAGCTCCAGTGCTGCAAAGAGCTGATCAAGGACTGACCAAGGGCTCCAGCTGCTATCATAAAACATCCATACCTGTCTGCACCGAGACTATACTGCCCATGAGATGTTCCCTCCTGGTCACTGACTGTGGTGCCAAGTGTGGCAGGGTCGCAAGACACCTCTGAAGGTCTACTTCCTAACGGCCCTGCTGAAATGTCATGAAGCTTTACCACAGTCGAAGACACTTCTACCATCCTTTTACTTTGCCTTTTCTTATTTACAGGGGTCTGACCTATATCATGGTCTAATCAGCATCCCTGTCCCTGCTCATGTTCCCCTCACAGGTGTTGGTTGCTACCCTTAATAAATGTCTTGTATAGCTAGCTCTTATCAGGTGAAGGAAGTTCCCTGGCTATACATGGCTGGGCCTTCCTATGGGGTCAGCCTAGGAGTTAGCCTTGGGGTTAATCTTATCTCTGGAACCTCTGGAACACTGGGCTCTGGAGGTAACCAACTTAGCAACTTTGAGCAGGCTGATGTCACCCTCTATGTAAGTAACTCTTTGGCATACACATATAAGACTGCCCTTGCTGTAAGTTAGGTGCATGCACTGCTGTGGTAGGAGTGTGGAGAAATTATGCATGGAAACACAAGCATTCACCAGCGCCCAGCTACTGCAGAGGCATGAGAATGGGGTCCTTAACCTTGCCACTGCCAATAAAGCATGCATAACCTCCTAGAAACTCCCCACAAGTTCTTCTTTGCCCCCAGACCAGGGCCCTCCCCACTGTCATCATTTGGTGGTCTCAGACCTGACAAGATCAGACCTGACAGCCCTATCTTGGTATCTGCCTCTCAGAGGCCTGGACAGTATCTCCTGGTAGTAGGTGAAGAATCCGTGATCACAGTGTGATAAGAACATGGCATAGCAAGCCTAAGAGGACCTGAGAGGATTGAAAAGATAAGCAATCTACTGTATACATCTGTTTAAGTAAAAGGTGGTGTGTAGAGACTAAAAAAATATTTGTGTGTGTGTGGCGCAGTTAAGTGGAAACCTATTCATTCAGTCTGGTGAAGTTATGTCGATATATACCTTATCAGAACAAAGAATACTGACATGTAGCAGACACTTGATGCTCCGCATCACCACCCTCAGCCCACCCCTGACTTTAGCTGCAGCAGGGGAATATTCCAGGTGAGCTCAGACTCACACCTCACACCCTCACAAACACATACAAGGAGTAGGGTTGCCAGACATAGAAGGAATAACTAAATCAATGGAACATCTACACCCAGCACAAGTCTGCCCTTCCAATGAGCAGTGTGGGCATTTGGTTTCTCAGAGGCCCCTGCAGTGTGGCATCTATTTCCCACAGCAGCACTCTTATTAATGCATGCCTCTCCTTTCTCCTCCTCTGTCTCCCAGCTCCTTCAATCCTATTTCCTGTGACTGCCCTTCAAATACATCCAGTTTTGTGTCTTAGTATCTATATTTGGGGGAATCTAAATTAAAACAACACTTTCATGGATAGAGACAAATATAAGCAATCCCTTTTCCCTAAATAATTACAAATAGCCAGAAATTAAAAAAATTAGTTTCAAGTAATAAATGAATCCTTAATTACATGAAGACATAATTTTAGATTCCAAATACATAAAAAGTAGGTAATTTACATTTCAGGAAGGGACATTTTGCTTATTTGACTATGAACAAAAGAAACCACTTGCTCGCATTAACTTGTAGTAAAAATGATTTTTTTTTTTTTGGTCATAAAATCAGGAACCCATCAGTATGTATAAAGTGAATCAATTACAACCAATCAAATCTATTTTCTAGTATATGTGATTAAAAGGTAATATGAGTTTTGTTCAAAGAAGTAATAAAAACATAGTTTGTATAAGGATATCTACAATGGATTTGGAAGTTTGGGATGTTTAGTTCTTAAGTACTTCTGGCCATCAGTCTAAATATTGTGATACCATTTAAGATTTACATCAATTTTTGGCAGTGTTTTGCATTTCATCAACCATAGATTTCAAGTACCTTTAGACTGTGAGAGGTTCTGCATAAAACAATCAATCATCCCCTTTTGACTGTTTGGCAGAAGCAGCTAGTGACTTGTTCTGTCATGAACTGAATTCATATATATTCATGAGGCATAGAGAAGCACCTCATTGTTTCAGATTGTTTTGTTATTTTAGAATAAATCATAAAGACACCATCTTCCCCATAGTTGGCAAAGAAATATTTGTCCTATGATCCTCACCTTTGTGGTTTGTAGTGTTTTAACTTGCACAGTTCAGCTCACATTACATTATTTTTTTACAGTAAGTTGCAACTTTTTTTTAGGAAAGCACCATGTCTATATTATCTCATTCTAGCAAAAATTGGAAACATATAAAAACTGACATGACATGTGTCCTAAGTTAGAGTGATTTATTTTCATAGACTGAGGGACTCCTGGAAGAATGATAATTTCACACAGACAGGTATTGTCCAAGCTCCCAAATTCCATCAATCTTGATCTTTTCAGTCCCTCATTTGTTTGCGCTGAACCGTCCAAGAATTGATTGTAATTGCCAGATTATGTGTTCTGCCAGGATGTCTCTGTAAACTTCAGTTAGAACAACAATAGCACAAGCAGGATTACAACAATTTGCTGAGAAAGTGATTTTAACACCTTTCATAAATAGAAAAAAAGGTGAATATTTATATTTAAAGTCATCTAAATGTCTCACTTTATCTGCCTGTCTTAGTGTAATTATATGCTAGGAAAACCTTATAAAATCAGGGGCAATGAAACCCAAAGCCAACAAATTTCATTGACATAAAAGCTGCTGAACATTTTTGATCTCCACCAATATGGTTCTCAGAAAAGACAGTTTACTGGACCTTCCCTAAGAATAATGGTTTCAGCAACAAGACTTGATTCAAACATTTACTCTCTTGGATTCTAACAATGGTTATTTGGTTACGTGGCATAATGCCTATTTAGAACTTGGTCAAATTCTTGCCATAGGGATCAACAGCATTCAAAAGAACAAATGGTAATATAAATATGGCTCCACACAGGGTTGGAATCAGACTATTTGGGTCTGAATCCTGGTCCTTGGCTATAATTGGTAAAATTATAGTTGGTAAAAGTATATAGTTGGTAAAAAATTATAGTTGGTAAAGTTGGTAAAAATTAGCCAATTTGTTTGATTTTTTTAAACCCTAGATACTCTCATCTGTATAATATATAAAATAGTGTTTTTTCACTATTATAAGAATATGTGCTAGGCAGAGAGTACAAATCTCTCAATTTTACTATTACTATTTCTTTTTAGATTTTATTTATTATTTTTCAGAGAGAGGGGAAGGGAGAGAGGCAGAGAGGGAGAGAAACATCAATGTATGGTTGCCTTTCACCTGCCTCCAGCTACAGATCTGGCTGAAGAACTGGCTTGCAACCTGGTTACATTGTCTTGGCTGGGAATCAAACCAGTGACCTTTGGGTTCGCAGGCCAATGCCTTATCTACTGTGCCACCAGCCAGGGTCTACTATTACTATTATTTATTATTAGTGTGAGTATTATGGTGTGCTTAGTCACAAAGAATAGAATCCACCCACCTATTTAAGGTAGATTAAACAGGAAAGAAATTGGTTAAAAGGAGACAATGGGGTTCATAGATTCTGGAGGTAGAAGGGACAGAGAGTCATATTTGAAAGTGACAATATGACAACTGTACAGGCTGTGAGGCACACAAAAACTGGAGCTCACACAGGAGCTATAAAAATTGTGGGACCCAATGCAAAATTAAAATATGGAGCTACTTCAAAAAATAGAAAAATTTCCCCCAATAAACTAAAATATAGAGCTTTTTCCTTTTTCTGCAATGTTTCACAACTTGACATGGTGTTTTTTATTTGCTATTTCATGTTCTTCTAAGTATACAACTGAAATTAAAACATTTTAGTATGAATTTTTCATACTGTCTTTAACTTTTAAGACAGGTTAGTTTAGGTGTATAACACACTTCCATCAGATGCATTACTCTTTAGGTTGTACAATGTTAGTCTAAAACACAAATATAAGACCACTTAACTTACATGTGAAAAACTAACTCAACTGTTTTAAGTTTACTCCTGGATACATGGGCATTCTACCAAAACCCTCTCCCTACCTTTGACATGCTGAAGAGTTGGAAGGGAAAAACTGAGGAGATGCGGTTGCCCTAACTTGCTCTTTCCATCTGTGTCATCATTTTCAGTATAAGTGATGGGCTACTATAGGAGTAAGGGAAGTTATGATATGATTGTGTTTCTAGAATGGCATCTTTTATGTGTTAGAGGAAAGTTCTGGTCTAAATGGGTAAGTGTGGTCTCTGGGAGTTGTCAGTGTTCCCCACCCACACCCCTATCACTTTTGCAGTAGACATCAACATGTTTACTTTGTACTCCCTTTGAGCCTTACTGAACTCCCACAGTGTGTCACCTGGAATGCTGTGTTTATGGGTCAGTAAATGCTCTGCGCAAGTGGGAGGTAAGAAAATGGGGCAGACATGCATATTGTGCAAATTATTACAATTAGCATAATCTGTTTAAGGTACACATTGGAGGACTTTATTTTTAACTAAGAAAGGCATATACTTTACTGCTGGATATTCTTTTCCAAGAAGGTATAACAGGCTGCATGAGACTAAGCGGAAGATATCTGTCTATAAATTCATCCTTGTCTAGTTAAGTGCAAAGAGCCTAAGGACAGAAGTCATATGACATACTATGATGATCCAGAATAATAAGAAAAAATCTCTATTGCAAACATTTTCAGGAGCCTAAACTATCTATCTGTGTTATGTTATAAACTCACCTTGATAGAGACATGTACTTTGTCACTCAGTTCCCAATAACAATCTCTGTAACTTCTCATCAATATACACTCTCAGTATACATGAACTGAACTAGTATAAAAAATATGCCCCTCTTAAATAGTTGGGGTTGAATGTATAAATTCATCATGATAAACAGGGTATCTTATATTCTTGAAGTTCACTTCCCAAATCACTGTTCATTCTATTTTAACCTTGTATTATTCTTTCAAGTAAAATTTGCTTTTTAACTTTTAAGACAGGTTAGTTTAGGTGTATAACAAACACACTTCCATCAGATGCATTACTCAAATTAAGTGAAGAATTTCTTGGCTACAAAATTGTTGGAATATTAATCTTCCTTTTCATTTTATTTCATTATTGTAAAAGTAAAAACCTGAATTCTATAACAAAGTGTTAAGTCAGAAATACACAATTCTTCAGGATAGAAATAAAATTGGTAAACTGGCTTCTATTTCTTCATTAATATTTATAGGTTCAAATAACATGGATGAAATTATATGATACAGATAAAGATTATTGGGAGTTGACTTTGTTACTACCTTTCTGGTGTGTTTTTCAAAACTGATGTAACAATTATTGCTTAATAAATATTATTATAATAAATTACTTAATGAGTAAATTATTATGACCATTCTAATGAAGATATTGGCCCATCTTATAATAGTTAATAGATTTACTGAAGAAACTTCACAAAACTAGATTTCCTGTTTTGCATTACTAGCATTTCAGTTCAGTTTTAGAAAGTTTTATTTATTTATTTTTTATTTTTTTAAGAGGATTAGATCAAGTATTTAAAGAAAAAAGAGGTAGCTTCCCTGGAAAGCAATGGATGACTTTTAAAAGTAGATCATGAGTTAATTGCACACAGCTACTCACAGTCTACTAGTTCTTCTCTTCATCCTTAGGGAAAAACATTCAGATGGGCTCATGGTGGCCCCAATAAATTTCCTGAGCTTCCAGCCAAGATGGAGGAATGGATAGGCACACTGTGTCTTCCTCCACAACTAAGAAGGAATACAACCATCTCAAAACTGGAGACAACCAGAAGTTCCAGAAAACTGAGCTGCATGGAACTCCAACAATGATATAAAGAAGAAATACTCATCCAGACAGGTAGGGGGGCGAAGCCAGGACTAAGAGGACACAGTGTGGTAGCAGTGGGACAGCAGCTGTGGCCCGCAGGCAGAAAGCACTTTCACACATTAAAGAGTTGGGAGGGACACCTGGGGAGGGCTCCCAGCACCAGATTAGACCGTGTGGCTCATGGTTCCAGAGCTGGGGAGGGGGCAGAAACAAAGCCTCATTGCTTCTGACTGTGAAAACCAGTAGAGCTTAGGGCAGAAGAAGAAACTGCTGGTCATAGCAGAGTCTGTATGTTTAGAGGCCCCCGTGGTCCTAGAATGTCCACAGACCCACCCACTCTGGCAACCACAGCCAGGGCAATAGCTAGACAAGCACCAGTCCCACAGGGGAAGCAGAAGAGGTGCTTGAAAAGGGGCAAGTACTGAGCCAGCAGCATTGTCCCCTCTCAGACCCCTCCCCACATACGGCATCACAGAATGGTGAAATGGGTCACTCTGCACTGAGGAATACCTAAGCATCCACCCCTTACAATGTAACAAGTGTGACAGTTTTACTTAAGACACAGAGGCAAAAACAGGAGCCTTTCAAGTTGAGGAAACAGACAAGTATGGCCCAAAAGAGAAAGCAGATTAAGGTTCTAGTGGGAGAACTAAACGATGAGGAAATAGTTAACCTAACAGATGCAGAGTTCAAAACGCTGGTGATAAAGATGCTCACAGACTTGACAGAAAGGCTTAATTATGGCAAATGTGAAAGGGAAGAAGTAAAGGCTACACCATGAAGGAAAATTCACACAAAATCAAGGGTGAAGGGAAGGAAATGAGGGTTCAGATCAATGATTTGGAACATAAGGAAGAAATAAACAGTCAACCAGTACAGAATGAGGAAACAAGAACTGAAAAAACAAGGAGAGGCTTAGCAACCTCTGGGACGACTTTAAACATGTCAACATCTGAACCATAGGGGTGTCAGAAGGAGAAGAGGAAGAGTAAGATTTGAAAACTTATGTGAAAAGATAATGAAGGAAAACTTCCAAAATTTTGTGAAGGAAAGAGACATACAAGTCCAAGAGGCACAGAAGGGTCCCAAACAAGTTAGACCCAAGGAGGACCACACCAAGACATATCAAAATTAAGATGCCAAAGGTTAAAGATAAAGAGAGAATCTTTAAAGCAGCAGGGGGAAGAAGGGAGTTACCTACAGAAGGGTTCCTATAAGACTATCAGCTGATCTCTCAAAAAAAGGTGCAGGCAAGAAGGAACTGGAAAGAAGTATTGAAAAGCAAGGATCATGGCTGATGTGGCTCAGTGAATTGAGTGTTGGACTGCAAACCAAAAAGTCACTAGTTCGAATCCTGGTCAGGGCACATGCCTTGATTGCAGGATGGGCCCCTTAGTTGGTGGCATGTGAGAGGCAACTGATTGATGTTTCCCTCCCTTCTCCTCTCTCTAAAAATAATAAATAAAGTTTTTAAAGAATTGAAAAAAATGAAAAAGAAAAGAAAATCAGGGACCTACAACCAAAGTGTTGAAAATCAAGGAACTACAACCAAGATCTCTATTCAGCAAAGCTATCATTTAGAATGGAAGGACAGATAAAGTGCTTCCCAGACAAGGTAAAGCTAAAGGAGTTCATCATCACCAAGCCTCATCATATTATATGAAATGCTAAAGGGACTTATTTAAGAAAAAGAAAATCAAAACTGTGAACATTAAAATGACAACAAACTTACAACTATCAACAACAGAGCCCCAAAAATTAAAAACAAAAACAAACAAGCAAACTATCAGAATAGGATCAGAATCATAGGTATGGAGATCATTTGGAAGATAATTAGCTGGGAGGGGGAAGAGGGGAGAAATGGAGAAATGGGGCAGGATTTAGGAAGCATAGTTGGTGCATACAGGATAGACAGAAGGAAGTTAAGTATAATATAGGAAAGGGTGAAGCCAGAGACCTTGTATGCATGACCCATGGACATGAACAGCGGGATGTGGGATTGCTGGAGGGAAGTGGGGTACTGGGCCAAGGGGAGCAAAGGGAAAAGAAATTGGGCAACTGTAACAGAACAATCGGTAATATATACTTAAAAAATAAATTTCCCAAATACTCTTGAAATTAGATGTGGCCAAGTGACTCGATTTTTAGAACAATGAAATATGGGCAGAAGTGATGTATACAATTCAGAATGTGTTGTTAAGGGTAGGAGAATAAAAGTCAATTTTATACAAGTCATTGTGATTTTAGATTTATAGTTCATAGAGCAAAATCTTCATTCTAATAAAAATGCTCAAGAAAGAAAGTTTTTGGAGCAAAAATATGGTAAGAATCCAGCACCTGTGAGCCAGTTAGAAAACCGACAAGGAGCATCTGCATATAATGCATCTACTCCTGCCTGTGGATGTAATTATAGCATGTGTGAGAAGATAAGGATAAAAGGGTTAGCCTCTTGTTCAATCTTTAATTGTCCTGAAACTCTGAAAGAATAACAGAGAAAATCTGATAAATTGGCAATACTAAATGCTGCTAAATGTGGGGCTTACACACTGCAGGTAAGTTCATACATGAAGCTCTAGAAATAATTTGGCATTATGGGATCCTTTTAAAAAATAATAAAAACATAAATATTTTTACACAGAGATGTTTGCTCCAGTATATTTAAATGATCACAGAATTAGAGACAACTAAAAAGTGTTTATTTGATTCACAAGTACAGACATCAAAGCTAAAAAGGAGTGCCTAGAATCATTCCAGTTTAAGTCAGGAACAATCCAAGAGTTCTCATCATTGCTGCTACAAACTAACGTTGATGAAAGTCAGAAAAATAAATAACAATAGGTGACAGAAACAAAATATTAAACATTGAAAAGACAGGAACAAGTTATCATTTTTGGCAGATGATCTAATTACCAGGAAATACCGAAATGAACAACTAAAAGTATTAAATGGTATTAGTGATGTGGTCACTTACAAGATCAATTATCAAATTCTGTAGCTTAAATAAACATTTAGAAAACACAATGTAAGCAAATTTCATTTCAGCAGTAGTCTAAAATTTAAAATACCTATTATTATAGTTAAGAAATATAGATAAATGTAAAGAAAACCATAAAAGTTGACTAAAAGACAAAAGTAAATGAAATATATGGACAGAAATACTGGATAGAGTTAGTAAACATAAAAATTTCAGCAAAACACTCTTTTCCTAATTTACCAATTTAATATTATATCAGTAAAATGATCAACGATGCACTTACATGATAATAGTGGTTATCTCTCAGTGCATAAGGGTGATTTTTAAATTTACTTTTTCCTTAAATATTTCTGAGTTGTCCCATCACAAAGATGTTACTTGCTTTGAAAATTTCCATTTTCAGTGGAGTAAAACTTTGGCCCATTCCTAGATTACTTGGGAATCCGGAAAAGATTTCAAGTTCTGGTTCAATTTACTAACCTTTAGCTTAAAACAAGTACTGCCTAAGTGCCATTTTCATTTCCAATCCAAAGATGTTTAGCCTCCAGGATTCTGGCAAAGTTGGAATACCTAGTATTTGCAGAGAGAAGGGACTGAGCTCTGCGGTAACTCTATTGTAAATAATAATGGTTACTTTGTGGAACATCAAGAAATACTGAGCACCAACTTTGCCCCAGATATGGCCTAGCCATGTGGGAGTCAACAGTGAAAATATTAAGCCCCTTCCTTCTGGGAGCTTACATTCTGATAGCGGGGAGAGGAAACAAAACAAAGTAAACGAAGTTAAATGTGAATGGCGATGTGGTCGATGTTAACTTAAAATGGTTGCATAGACCTTTCAGGGTGACATTTGAGAGAAGATTTATCTGAAGGAGGAATATTCTCGGCAGAGGGATGCTGCTAATGCAAAGGCCCTGGGACGGTGCATTTGAGACAAAAAGGAACTCAATGCAGCTGGATCAGAGTGAGAAGATGGAAAAATCGGAGGATTGGGGAAAAACAGATAGTAAGGGACCAGACCTCTCTCAGTCTCTAGACTATCAGAGGGTGATGTGAAGTCACTAGAGAGTTATGAGTAAAGGAGTGATGACCACAGGGTGTTAGTAGGTAAGAACTAGGAAGCTTTATCATTATTTTGCAAGAGAAGATGGTGGTTTGGATAGATTTAGTAAATACTGTAAAGGTTTTAGTCAAACACTCTTTTCCTACTTTATTAATTCAATATCATATCAATAAAATTATCAATGATGCACCTACGTGATAACAGTGGTGACTGTCTCTTACCTTATGTAGTGAATTGAGGGGAGGCAGTTCACTTCCATCACAACAGGGCAAGACATGATTTCTATCTAGTACATAAGTACTCAATATATATTAGTTAAAGATGGTGACTAAAAGAAGGGGAACAGAAAAAGCATATTACAAATCCCACAGGGGAACAAAAATTCCTTCAGCATTGATAAGGAAAACTCAGGTTTGAGGTCGAACATAGGGAGGTTGGGTGATGCAAATGAGGATATAAAGATGTGAATTCTTGAAAGGCTGTAGGCCTTGTTTTGAAGCATGTGATGATTTCACCGGATCAAAGGCTGGTTTGGCAAGCAGTTGTTAAGGATCCCTGAACCCGTGCCAGCAGTTCTGAGCTGATCTGCTTGAGAGTGAATACATTTTAAGGAACGATAATTATCATGTGCATTAGCCACCTATATAATTGGAACGGTAAAACAGCACCGAAACAGGGCTGTAAATGACAACATGTATGTGCTTAAGGGTCGGCTTTAAAGGCTCAGTCTTGTAAAGATTTGATCTTCAGGGATGCGAGCCTTTCAAGCGCTTCAGCCTTGGTCTTGTGCGGTATTTGGAGACAGTCCCCTTAGGGCGTGGCTATGCACAGTTGTATTTTGTTTTGCTGAACTTGTGAGGCTAGCCAGATTCCTGGGACTACCAAGTATGGCAACAAAACTAGCAGGGCGTTTCGATGGTCACTGAACAGCCTGCAATGTCCTGGCAGAAGGGAATTCTCTTCAGCCTGGTTTAAGTTCTTCTTTGGCTGTTTGTCAGTGGAGTCTTGGCTCCTCAAGCATTTGTCTGGCCAACAGCCCCCAACTGCTATGCAAACATGCTGGAGAATTAGGCCTGAAGACAGTCTAAACTGTTAGTTGACATCGAATTCCAAGCTGTAAGACATGCTAAGGATCCACTCTGTCCTTCCTTATTGAAAGCAATTTTAATCAATTCTTCTTAATCACAGAATAATGTTTAAATTGTTTCCATGAGATTTTTGATGGACTTAATCTTTATGCCAACCTAGGCTAAAGCCTTCAATCATGATTCCAAAAGTACCAATTAAAGGTAAACACAATGACAAATAAAAATGAATGCTCATAATGCAGGGATGGCATTTTTATTTTTCTCTTCAAAATAAAATATTAAGTCTTGTCTCTTCATATTGTGTTTCAAGCTATGCTTGATGTCAGTATAAAATCAAAGTGATGTAGTAAGTTCTTAAGACTGTAGTAAAGGCAAGATTTACTTTCGTTGGGATTATATTTTAAAAGAACCAATGGGTATCACAAAATTCCACACGTAACTATGTCGAGATAACACTATTTCAAATGAAAATTTTCTCTTTAGTTGGTGAAAAAGAATGACACTCTTATGTAAAAAAGGCTCTAAAATTAAAGTGCAACTTTAAACATATCAAGATATATAAAATAACTTGCTATCTTTGAAACTGCAAATACTGATGAAGATGGTATGAATTTCAGTCTAGAAGTTTAGATGGGCACAAAATATATGTTGCATTTCCTTATGTTTTTTAAAGATTTTATTTATTATTTTCAGAGAGAGGGGAAGGGAGAGAGGCAGAGAGGGAGGGAGATATCAATGTATGGTTGCCTTTCACCTGCCTCCAGCTGGGGACCAAGCTGGAGACCTGGCTTGCAACCTGGTTATGTGCCCTGGCTGGGGAACTGAACCAGGGACTTTTAGGTTTGCAGGCTGGGGCTTTATCCACTGTGCTACCAGCCAGGGCTATCGTTATGCTTTTAAATTAATTTAATATAGTACCCTTGACCCTCATTTTCTTTTCTCTCCTTCCCTTGCCTCTCATCAAAGACAAAAAAATTCTTCCGTAGCTCCCAGGGTACCCACCATCGGCAGTCATTCCCCATTGGCTAGTAATGAGTTATCCGTTTCTAGTTTACATGGTCTCTTCAGATCCAAAGGCTCTGGAATTACATATCTTACTGGAATCCTTAACAAACGCAGTTATCGTGCCTTTCTGAACCCTGACCACCCCTCTAAGAGTACTATCAGGGAGTAGGGCTTGGCTTCTGGTCTTTCAGGAAGCCCACACACCCAAACTCTGTCTTCTACTTCCAGTTCTATCCCTTCCTCAACTATTTGGATGAAGGAAAAAACGGGGGAAACAGGAGGCTGAAAATAATTTTTCAAAATAAACACCCTGCAACATTTATAAAGGAGAGAATCTAAAAACAACCTAAGTCTCCAACGATAGAAAAATGGAAGAATATGTACGTATATATAATTCATCCAATGCCAAAATTGAAATCAGTGAGGTAAATCTGTACATTTTGATAGAAAAACTGCCCAGATAGGTAGTTAAGTAGAAAATGTAATTTGAGAAATCATCTGTATAGCATGATCCAGCCTGCATAAAAAATTTTAAAAATATATAGGTGTGTATAAATGCATATGCACATGTGTATATATATAATGGAAAATTTTTACAATATATATTTTCATAATTTAATAACCTATTTTTTTCTTTTTTAGTGTTTTTCCCATTACCATTTATTCACCTTATATTCCCTTCCACCTCCACTCAACCCCTCTCTGCCTCAGTCACCATACTGATGTCCATGTCCATAAGTCCTTTTTCCTTTTTAGCTCAAGCCATCCATCCCTCAACCGCCTTGCTCTCTGGCCGGTTTTTTTTTTTTTTTAATTTTATTGTTGTTGTATTACATCCATCCCCTTTTTGCTCCCCTAACTCTCTGTCTGTTTTGATTGTGAGTTCAGTTGGTTCATGAGATTGCACATATAAGTGAAATCATATGGTATTTGTCTTTCTCTGACTGGCTTATTTCATTTAGCATAGTGTTCTCTAGGTCCATCCATACTGTCGCAAAGGGTAACATTTTCTTTTTTTGCAGCCAAGCATTGTGTAACATCCCAGAGTTGTTTTATCCACTCATCTACTGATAGGCAAGTGGGCTACTTCCAAATCTTGGCTATTGTAAATATCACTGCAATGAACATAGGGGTACATACATTCTTTCAAATTAGTGTTTTGAGTTTCTTCAGGTAGATTCTCAGAAGTGAAATTGGTGGGTCATAAGGCAGTTCCACTTTTTATTTTTTGAGGTAATTCTCTACTGCTTTCCACAGTTGTTGCACCAGTCTGCATTCCTACTAACAATGCATGAAAGGTTTCATTTTCATAATATCCTCACCAGCACTTGTTTGTTGATTTCTTGATGATAGCTATTCTGACAGGTATGAGGCAATAGCTCATTGTGGTTTTAATTTGCATTTCTCTGGTTATTAGTGACATTGTGCACCTTTTTATATTGGCCATCTGTACATCCTCTTTGGAGAAGTGTCCATTCAGGTCCATTGCCCATTTTTAAATTGGATTGCTTTTTATTTGGTGTTGAGTTTTATAAGTTCTTTATAAATTTTGGATATTAACCCCTTATCAGATATATCATTGGTGAATACGTTCTTCCATTCTGTGGGCTGTCTTTTTATTTTGTTGATGGTTTCCTTTGCTGTGCAAAATCTTTTATTTTGATGTAGTCCCATTTTTATTTTTTCTTTTGTTTCCCCGATAACCTCAAATTAAAAAAATGGTAGATATGTAAATATGATGATGTAAATATTTTCCATAATACAACCATTTTTGTATTTGTTTATACATTTTTAAGTAAACATAAGGACTATTATTAAGCAATCATTTAAATTTTCTTATTAATATCATGGGAGCATTAAGATGATACTTGTTTAGAAATTTGAAAATTTAACACAGTATTCTTTTTATGATTCATCAATTATTTTATCTTTAAAATGTACACACATTATTCTTCTATTATTTTATACTTCACTTTATTACATAGGAAATTATTTTACTGATCCTAAATGTGCTTGGCTTTATATAATGGCTGGACATGTAAATCATAAATCTTATTGAGATTAAACTAAATGTATTTATATTATTTCAAATCAGTACATAATTCTCAGAGATCCATTTCCCTCATGTTCCAAGAAGCTTTCGTTTGCCCCAATTGTCCTTTTTCTTATTTATTATTGTTTCCTTAGTTAAGTCTATATATTAAAGGAAGATTTCAAAGAGCAGAATTTTGAATTATGAAAAGAACATTTACAGGAATAAAAGGCACAAAAGCAATTAAGTTAGTGGTGAGCATAAAAAAACTACTATAGAAGCACGACATATAAACAGGAGAGTGGCAAGAGATGAGGGTAGCTTGCTCATGAGGCATTTGTTCTGTAAGTAAAAGGAACAAATGACATTTTATAACGAGATATTCAGATAAGCATTTTTAAAAGATCACTCTGTATTTAATTGCACAGAGTGATGGGAATGGAAGGCAAGAGATCAGTTAAGAATGTTATGACAGCAGTTCAGGCAAATAATGATGAAAACTTGAGCTAAGCTAGTGGCTACATAAAAAAAGCAGAGATGTTGAGAGATATTTATTATTTATGATTCCACATAAAACACAGGACATATGTTTTAAAAGACTTCACAAATACATCTATACAATAGTACATGCTACTTGGGAATTACTTAAAGCAGGAAGTTTTAAAAATCTAGGGGCACAATTAGATGACAGAAAATTTATCAATGAAAATCTTCCTGTCATTTGACAAAAGGTTTCTAAAACAAGTGCTATCATTATAACGTCATAAGAAAGCACTTTAGTGCAATTGCTGTCAGCCACTGGACAGATTTCTTGAGTTCTGATTCCAGTTGTCTCTTAGGCTCCTGCCTGCACCTAACCTCATCCTAACACACTCTAAACTCATTACTGAACTCTAAACTCTGTCATCCCTGGTTCTCCTATGCCTCAGTCTCCCCAATCACTCAATTTTAATACTTGATGTTCTCCTTTGCCTTCGCTTCCAATCACATGCCTACCTACCTCCACTGTATGTCTGATCTGCATCCTAGTCTAGTCTCTCTCCTTGAAGGTCTGTGTGTTACTATTTTTTGCCTGAGCTCTGGCAACAATGTGCCTGCTCCCTGTGTTCCAGTATAACCCTACCTAACTCATTTCATACATTGCAGCTATGGCCAGTGTCCTGAAATATAGTGTTGATCTTGTCCTCGCCCTGTTTAAAATCTGTCAGGGCTGGTGGAAATTTCACTTCATAAAATCACATTGGAGAACTCTTCAACATTATCTACTAAAATTGAACATACACATATCCTATATCCTGTTCATATCACAACTAGGTATATATCCAACAAAAATGTATGCCATACATATCAGAAGACAGGTACAAGAATGTTCATAGCAGCATTATTCATAATAAGCAAAAGCTGAAATCGATCTTACTTAGATTGAATAAATAAGTTGTGGGTGTCCATGCAATGTGATAGTACAAAACAATGAAAAAAGTGACTTTTGAATCAAATTCTATAACAGGTGAAACAACTGGTGTCAGAAATCAGAATACTGGTTAATTTTAGAGAGGAGGAAGGAAGTAGTTACCAGGAAAGGCCAGAAGGAGAACTTTTGGATACTAGAAAATTTCTACTCCTTTACCTGGGTGTAAGTTACATGGTGTTTTCACTTCAGGAAAATAAAAATAAACACACATATGTGCACATGTAGATTCTTCAATGGCTTTCCATCGTCCACCAAATTATGTCCAAATGTCTAAACCTACAGAGCAAGATTGTAATCAATGACTTGCTTCAATGTACCTATCCAATCAATGTAGTCAAACTTATTTCCCATGTTCCCTATCACATTTCCTTCTCTTCAGCTTCCATCAGGATGTAACTTAGAAGCAAATTACATCATTAAAAATATTAGAAATGTAATTAGAAATTTCTGCAACAACTTTATTTCCCATAGAAAATTGTAGCATTGTTGGGCCAAATTCTCTGCTAAATTCTTTTTGTTCTCCAATTTTCCGACATACCAGGGAACTGTGAACTGTTAAGTCTCTGTTGGTGATGTAAGTTTGTAATGAACTTAATCTTGGTGATGACACCCAATGATACTTGAGTAGCAGAGTCTTCAGGAAATCATGAAGCAAGACTGGGTGTCACCAGGACTAGGAGCCTGACGTAGCTGTGGAATGGTCCTGAGGTTGGTGGACAATGATCAAAACCACAGTGATCAAAGTATTCTGTCTAAATCTGGGCCAACACTGATAACTGAGAAAGCCAGACATGGCTGCCTAAATTTCCAGTGAGTAATGATGTCACTATAGGTATTGTTGTGGTCATTTCTGTGGAACAAAGCATTAATTAGTCACTGGGGGACACTGGGAGTATCCAGCCCCTGAGGAGAAATACATAGAGGAAAAAGGAAATTGGTTTGGGTTTTGGCCAATTGGACTGAGCTTTAGGGCAGGGCTTTCATTTGATTGTGCAAACTGCAAGATGTGAAACAGAAGCCCAGTTACACAAATTAGGCAACTGTAATGGAGACATGGGACAGGGTACAGGAGGGCACACGTTTCCTAGAACAGTGCATCTCAAACATCAGCACGCATAAGAATGATGTGGAGAGATTGTTTCAACACAGGTTCCTGGGTTCTACCCCAAGGGATTCTGACTCAGGTCTGATGTCAGGCCCAGAATGCACATTTTTTAACAAGCTCCCAAGTAGAGCATGGTTTAGAACACTATCAGATTTGTGGAACAAAACTAATTCCAGCTCCCACCTACCATTGAGACAGGATATTTAATACGCTGCCAGCCTTGGTCAAATTTAGTTTAGGAACCTGTGTGGGCTGAATACAGAGTGAGGACATCAATTCCTATCACGTGAGGTAGCAAATGGCAGTGAAACGGACGACCTACCACTCTCGCTGGTTTGTGCAATCAGATGAAAACCTGGTCCCCACTGTCCTAACCTGCTCCCTAAAACGTGCATGTGCAGTTTTCCTTAATAGCAGTTTGCTGGCATTTTTAGGAAGTTTACTAGAGAGTTTCCTGAACCAGTAATTTATAACCCAGGATGATTTTGCACAACAGGGGACCCATCTAGCGAGGAGAGCCCAGGGATGCTGCTAAAGGTTCTACAACAGACAGGCTGACTCTCACAACAAAGAAGTATCCAGCCCCAAACGTCCATAATGCGGAGACGGAGAAACTTTATCTAGAACTATATCAAGTGGATTTGAAATTTCCATGTGGATTTTGTATCAGGTTATACAAGACATTATAAGCATCGTTATTTAAATTAATGTACCTATGTTGAAGCAGCTTACAATAAAAGGAACATTTGTTCTACAAATAAAACTAAAAAGCAATTAAATAAAAAATAAAGGACAACTGAAAAAGGTTTTGAGGGAGGAAGAAAATCATTAAAGAAGGTCAGGGTAAAGGAGTTTCTTTAGTGGAATTCTAAATAGGTGCATTTGGAAAAGTGAAGAAGGCAGGTCCCATGTCTCATTCAACTTTCCAGTTCGGAGCTGCAGCTTTGACTTGCTCAACATATGTTAATATAAAGTAAATGAAAGAAAAAAAGTAAAATGAATTAAAGATATTAGTCCAACCTCTTTTTAAGGATTTTGGTGTATGAATACTCTGTAGTTTTATGCATGAAAATACTATATAGTATTTTTTTCCATCTAAAATAATGGATCTTTCTGGAAATAGTGCAAATTCATAGAGAAGCATCTTATAGTTGCATTCTATAAATATATTGTTTGTATTTACCACCTGTATTGGTTCTTTCTATATTTCTTAGTATATTCATTTATTCAACAATATTCATAAAATAATTTTTCTTTTTTTGCTCAATCCTACCCCATTACCCCACTGCTCCCCCAGAGCTGTCTGCTCTCTATGAGCCTGTCTCTATTTTGCTTGTTAATTCAGTTTGTTCATTAGATTCCACATATGAGTGAAATCATACAGTAGTTGTCTTTCTCTGACTAAAAATAGTTCTATCATAAGGCTTGCAAAGCTATCAGGCTGCTGACCCAAGGAGGTGGAAGGCAAGGAAAGTTTTCCTAGTCCTAGTGCCATCGGAAAATGAGGCTTAAAGGAGAAATAGGGATAGCCCATGAAGAAGGGAATGAGCAAAGGGTGAGAGAAAGATGTTCCAAACAGAAGGAGAAGCATGTATATACAGAGGCCTAGAGATAAAAAGAACATAGCTTGCTCAGGGGAATATTTCCTTAATTGATTATTATATTAGACATCTATACTCATAATCTTATCAGAGTATTACAATTTGTGATTATCCTGAATGAAGTAATTTAAAACTGATGAGAATAACTGTTAAATATCAAATTTATGATTGTTTCTAATTTATCAAAGGAGTTTTCCAACTTGGTTCTGCCAGATACATTTGGCCTGAGAACTCAGCATCGTTCCTGTCCACATGCACCAACTACATTGCCTTCATCTCTATTTTTCTTCTGCCTAATATCATAAGGCTGAGCCTAAAATATACTAAGTGCAGGGGAAGATTTAGCAATTATGACTCATTTTGTTCAATGTGATTACCCCAACCTAATAATTAAACTTGAAATTAAAATCTCTCCCCCTCCTGGCACAAAAAATGAAAAAGTTATGGGAAAGAGATTAATTATTTTGATCTTATTATTTCCTTTAGGCATTGGATCTACTGGTCAGTGGTTAATATTAACATACTTCATGTAATTAATGTCAAGTTCCCTGAGAAGCAGGATAAACCATACTTCATAATTAGTAATTTAGAAGGATGCCTGGCATATAACCTCCACATGTACCCATAAACTGATGTCTTATTTTCCAAGGATGAGATTAGAATAAATGACTACATACAACCGTCAGATATGGATCTGATTTTATTAGCCACATGTCTACATTAAATTTTTACTCTAGTTTAAAAATTTTGACTATTCATAATTTTGAAAATAACCAAGAGTTAACAGAATAGAATATCTATTATCTAGCCCATAATCAATTGTGTCCCACTCACACCTCTAACCAACTACTCCCACGTTATTTTTGAAGTTTATCCCAGACATCATATCATTTCACCTAGTAATTTCAGTATACAATGCTACATGAGGAAGCCTTTGTTCTTAAACAAAACCATAGTACCATTTTAGTCTTAAATGAAATAATAATTACTTAGTATTCTTAAATAGTCTCTTGTTCTTAATTTAATTTTCTTTCCATAGTGAAATAGATAGATGGATAGATAATTAGTAGCTTTCAACTGGAGATGATTTTCACCCCCAGGGACAACTGTCAATGTCTGAAGACATTTTTGGTTATGACCGGAGGTGCTAATGGCATCTAGTGGGTAGAGGCCAGGTATGCTGCAAGGTACACAGTGCCTCATAACAAAGAATGGTCTGTTCTAAAATGTCAACAGTGTCATCTTGGAGAGACATAATCATGGAGATACTGTAGATAGATAGATAGATAGATAGATAGATAGACAGATAGATAGATAGATATGAATAGTAGATAAAATGAGCAAAAGTTTATGAAGAAGAGAGATAAATACATCCATGCTATAAGGTCATTTTAGTAGCCATATAAAGGGCAAAATGAATTTATCACTGAAAAGATGATATAGACTATGTAATTATTCCAGTCCAAGTGTCCCATAAATCAGATGGAATTTTGTGGATTTTTTAAAGGGTGGAGAAAAGTGGCCTAGTATTAATTAATGGAGCACTGTTTCAGGTGTGGAGAAAGAAGTTTATAAAGTACATGTTTCCTACATGGGCAGCAGTCCAAGAATGTTTAGTAAATACAGGTAGAACAGTAGGAAAAATTATTTGGAACTTGCTAAATAATAATATGTCAAATGGCTTCCTTTCATGTAATATGATGCTATGAATGTTAATGCTTATGACATTTTGAAGATGAAAATTGATATTAATTACTTTAATGCAGACAGAGCTATGCTCATTATTCTCTGCACAGACCTCTGGTAATAATTTACCTAGCTGTGCAGCAGGCCATGCAGATCAAAGCCTCATTATTTAAGTGTGTCCAGGGGGCAGATTCTAGCTCCGGGCTTCACACTTTAAAGAAAAAATACATATTGGTTTGCTTCTTTAGAAACAAAATCTGGTGCTTCGTGCAAGTTCCACCACATTTAAACTTGCTTTAGTTCCTCCTATTATCAGGGACAACCCTTCCCACCCAGATGCTCTAAAATCTTAGAGGAGTACAGAACTACTCTGGAAATGTAAATCGTTTCAAATGAACAGCAGCATGTTTTCACTGAAATGAAACCTGAATGTGAACTAGATTCAGGAAGGGAAATGGCAGAGAGAGAGAGAGTCTGTAGTTGCTATAGAGTGTGCCTGGCTGCTTCAGCTCACAGACAACTGGTGACGTCCAACTCTGAAACTGCAGGCAATTTGTATACCAGGCTCCTCCTTTTCTGTAGACTTCTCTTCCATTGGTAAAATTCTTTTGCAGGTCATGTAGGGATCCCACCCCTTCTCTGTGCTTTCACTCTAAAGCCCTACACAACTTTACACCTGAATGAACGCCAAACCCCAGGATATATAAAGGGGACCTTGAGGCAGAATTTCACAGTTAAAGGGCAGAAGCAGAGCGAAGGCAGGGACCAGCTCTCCAGCCCAGCAAATCCTCTACTCACCATGCTTCCTCCTGCCATTCATTTCTATCTCATCCCCCTTGCATGCCTCCTAATGAAAAGCTGTTTGGCTTTTAAAAATGATGCCACAGAAATCCTTTATTCACATGTGGTAAAACCTGTTCCAGCACACACCAGCAGCAACAGCACGATGAACCAAGCCAGAAACGGAGGCAGGCATTTCAGTAACACTGGACTGGATCGGAACAGTAAGTGTGTTTTACTTATGTGGATTTTCTCTTTTTTGTTTTGGTAGCATTGAGCTCACATTCCCGCAGACTTGTTTCAGTGCTATATATATTTTGCTACATAATCTGGGAGTAATCTGCCGTATGTGTAGATTGTCATTCTTTCTTACAAAGTTAACATAACTAAAATAGTAATTTGATAATGCAGGCACAGACTTAGGTTTGATCAAACATCCAGAAAAAAGGTTTCCAGGAATTAAACTGTTGCTTCTTCATATCATGCACAATGAAACTGTTTTAAAGTGTTTTTTTCTAGATAGTTAAATTTAGGATGCTTTCTGTTTATTTCAGGACATGTCCATTTCAGGTAAAGTGCATAAAGGTAACTAACCATAGTATGTATAAAAATTCACGGGGGGGCGGGGGGGGGCACTTTCTGGGGAAAAATTTGCTTGCTGTGAATTTCAAAAATATGCCTAAAGAAATAGTTGAAAGTTTTGATTATGATCCATGTAAAAGAGGGATAAAACTAAAAATGTGGGAGAACCATGTTTTTCAGAGATAACTTTTTTATTAACCAGTCAACATTTAGGTGATTGTGTGTTTCTGTGAAAGACTGAGAAAACTCATAACTTTAGAGCTTTAAAATAATAACAATATAATAACATATTATACAGGGAGCATTTTTCTCTTTTCTGTGTGTGTGCATAACTGATATACTAATTGACCACTAGTTGGAGGGATTTAAATTTTTCTTCCTAACTTTTGCTTCATTCCTTTCCTTTAGAAGAGTTCACCTGCAATAAGCAGGTTTTAAGAGAGGCCCAGAGAAACAGTGCACAGGAAATCTTACAAATCTTTTGCTCCTCCTCCTCACTCCATTCAACTGTGAAAAGTAGTTTTGACCTTTGGAAAGTCAAAGCACATATGACTGCAAATGTCTGAGAAAACCAAGGTGTTTTAACTTTCAAGAAGATGGGTGCTTTTGCATACACAGGAAGTATCTGATTATTATCAGATTACTGAGCAATGTGGTGGGTATTCGTTGCCAATGAACTGTCAATGAAAAAATGCTGAATCTCTATATGCACAGGAACAAAAAGCTAGACAGTTCACAATCATCTCTGGCTGTTTCCAGATGCATTCCTAGGGCAGCTGCAGGACGGTGACCTGGCATCAGTCAGACAGGAGAGCTCACTGACCAGCCAGCCGGTTAAGCCTTTAATTTTAATCTCCCACTTTAAGGGGACACACATGTATGTAAATGTATAGATAAATTTATCGAAACTATCACATCCCTTTAGGCTGCTTGTCTCACCTCAGAAGTGCTGGCACACAGAGACGAAGGAAAACTCCTATTCAGTATCTACTTCAAAGTAGCTTTCACCATTCTACGCAAGGCCACTTCAATGTCCTTGATCATTTTTAATGTTTTACATTTCAGCACTTATACTTTTGAACATTTTTTTCCCCAGTTAACAAGCCTTACTTTCTTTCAAGCCTATTACAATTTCCCTCAAGTTCAGACAGCAAAGCAATGGAAAGGAAAACAAATATTTCAAGATTAATTCTTGCTTTAATTACATAAAGCATGTAACAAGAAACAGCCAATTAGAAAACATACTTATTAAATTCAAATAACTAAATAAAAAGTTTGCCATGACCAATATTAAGGAAATAAACACTGTGGTTCCTTTTGCAGTTGTAAATCAGACATGTTAAGCATGTTTCTGCCATAAAATTCATGGAAATGTAGCCAAGTTGTTATGGCAACCATACGTTCCCAATTTAGGGGTTTTTCTATCCTTAAAATTTTTTTTTAAAGATTTTATTTCATTATTTTTAGAAGAAGGGGAAGGGAGAGAGGCAGAGAGGGAGAGAGACATCAGTGTATGGTTGCTTTTCACCTGCCTCCAGCCACAGACCTGACTGGAGACCTGGTTTGCAACCTTGTTATGTGCCCTGGCTGGGGAATCGAACCTGTGACCTTTGGGTTCGAAAGCCGGCACCTTATCCACTGTACTACCAGCCAGGGCTATCCTTTAAATTTTGAGTTGTAGTGACATTTTGCATTAAGAACATTTTTATATTTATGTTTTTAAATTAAAAAAAAATTATTTATTATTTTTAGAGAGAGGCAGAGAGGGAGAGAGACATCAATGTGTGGTTGCCTTTTACCTGCCTCCAGCCACAGACCTGGCTGGAGAACTGGCTTGCAACCTGGTTATGTGCCCTGGCTGGGAATCGAACCAGAGACCTTTGGGTTCGCAGGCCAGCGCCTTACCCTCTGTGCCACCAGCCAGGGCTTAATATTTGTGTTTTTTAAAAGATAACTTAGGAATTTTTGTTTAAAATGTAGTTATTAAGTTAGATATGCAAAATGTCAGACTTTGTATCATTCTTTGCAGCTTAATTTTATAATTGAAACAAAATATTACAGGAATAGTTATGCATTTTACATAATATTTAAACTTTCCATATTTTCTCAATAGATTAAAATAATTAAAAGCCACTTTAGACATTGATAAATGTGACCTGTGAGAAAAAAGAACATTAAAATATACTTTTTTTTTTTTTTTTTACACATAAATGTAAGAGTTGCTTAAACCATATTGGGAGTGAGACTCAGAAAATGAGATTTTTAAATACCCCAGTAAGCAATTAGCTAATGTCACATATGAAAAAAATCAGTCTAGTTTGCTTTATTTCAAAAAAATTATAGCCATGTCAACTGATAATTTTCATCAAAGTATCTCTTAAACCAGGTTTTTGTATTGTGGAAATAAAATAGATGTTTCCTTTATTTTTTTGGCAATTCGCTACTATTTGCATACTATTTTTGCCATTGTAGATTACTCGTGAGAAATGTCCATTTGTTTACGCCTCTGATGCACTGTGGTCTTTTCTGTTTCCTGCAGCTCGGGTTCAAGTGGGCTGCCGGGAGCTGCGCTCCACTAAATACATCTCTGACGGCCAGTGCACCAGCCTCAGCCCTCTGAAGGAGCTGGTGTGCGCTGGCGAGTGCTTGCCCCTGCCGCTGCTCCCCAACTGGATCGGAGGAGGCTATGGAGCCAAGTACTGGAGCAGGAGGAGCTCCCAGGAGTGGAGGTGTGTCAATGACAAAACGCGTACCCAGAGAATCCAGCTGCAGTGCCAAGATGGCAGCACGCGCACCTACAAAATCACCGTGGTCACCGCCTGCAAGTGCAAGAGGTACACACGGCAGCACAATGAGTCCAGTCATAACTTCGAGAGCCTGTCGCCTGCCGAGCCCGCCCGGCATCACAGAGAGCGGAAAAGAGCGAGCAAGCCCAGCAAGCACAGCATGAGTTAGAACTCAGGCTCTGAGAACTGGACGGACTGCTAACCATCTGCTTTACAGATTTGATTGCTTGGGAGACTCGAGCCTGCCACTGCTATTTTCTTACTTGAAAATATACGCTTATGGCTTTGAGCAAACTCAGCAATCTGTCCTAAGTACCAGGACCATCTTTGGGAATAGCTTTTCCTTTACAAGTTTTTCAAAATGTACACATATCCATGAGTGCAATTTGTATTTAAGTTCCACGTATCCTGTAGTTTTTAATTCCCTGTAGTTCCTGAAAGACTGGGGATACTATATTCATATTATATATTGAATAATTACTTTTTAAAACAGAAAAAGGCTTCTCAGTTACCCTTCACTCCCCAATCGCCCCCAAGCAAAACTCCTTCAAAACTGCAAAGTTTAAAAAATTATTGTTGCTTTGAATCTTGACAGTAACACTTCAGAAGGGTGCTGCTTTTTCTTTTTCTTTCTTCTTCTTCTTTTTTTTTGTAATCTTCATGGCATAGTTTAGCAGCCACGAGTGACCTTCCTTTGAAAGAGTGAAAGACCTTGTGACATTTCACTTCAAAAATAAGCCCTGTAGCTTTTTACAGTCTCATAGTATGAAATTATACCCTGCATGCTGACCCTCGCTTGGAATGGAATGCCAGAAATGCATGGCAGCAGCTAATAAGTAAAGTTAATTATTTATTTGTCATTGTTATTATTTAATGAGCTTTCACATGTGATTTTTTTCAAAATGTAATTTTTTTATGTTATGAAACTTTTTCCTATATCTAAATATTTTCCTGTATGATTTGTGGTTGATCTAGAACTTTGAGAAACATGTTGTAGATATGTAAAATAAATATTTTAGTGTCGTTATTACATATATTTCATCATGGACTTTATCAATTGTATGGATCTTTTCAAATCAATAAGATGCTTTGTAAAGCTAAAATATGAAATACTTTCTCATTTAATCTGTGCAATTAGAAGGCAATTTGACCTTCAATTCCATCAGTTTCTTTTAACAAAAATAAACACTGCTAAAAGTTATTATCCTTGTCTCTAACATATATAAAATATATATGTTTAGAAAAGTTAGAGAATAAATGTGTCAGAGTAATTAATGTTTTCAGTAAGGCATATTCATTCATTCAGGTTTTGACAGAGAGTTCTGTATGTAGTAAGAGAGGAAAGAGGAAAAGGAGACCATCTTCTCAGTAAATGCAAGGATTGACAAAGTCGGGAGGCAATCAGCAATTCATTATAATAAGAATATTGTAGTTATGTACACCAGAGATGCCAAATCTGCTGCCCATTATAATCATCTGGGGGAGATGAGGCCCAATGCCCAGGCTGCTATCCAAAATGCATCATAATTTCTGGGGATAGAACTTAAAATATTTAAGTTTTACCAGGTGATTTCACTGTGCAGCTAAATTTGAGAAAGACATTGTGAAGAAATCACTATTATAAATTGGGAACTTTGAATGCTACTGCATGGCCCATGAGCCAAAATATAACTTAAAAACAACAAAAAACAAATTTTTCAAGTTTGACATACTATTATATCAAGCAACATAATCACAGTCTTGAACCAGATTGTACATGTAGATGACATGTCAATTCAAATGATTGGTCCCATCATTCCAAATAAAGAAAACCAAAGAGGTTTGGTTATATAATGATAAAATCTTCTGGGTTTTTCTATTTTGGGCCCTGAGCATGAAGGAGTCCTTAATGTATTTTTGCAGTAGAGTGTTGTTTTTGTAAATCCTAGTTTAAAAGTCACATGTATATTATCTATAGCATACTAAGCTAAATAAGGACATTACTATTGTCTCTTCCCTATAAGAGGTAGGAGTCTTAACATATAGAAAGATAAGAAAACATCTCTAGATTTTATAATAATGCTATTTGTATCACCAAATAAAATAATAATTTGTAGTATACTATTGATTTATCTTCCAATCTCCATAACTAAGATTTTAAACATTAAATTTCACATTATGTCATTATATTAGTACAAGTAATATTCATGATAAGTATAGCATAGGTGTAATATATGAAAACTGTATATTATTTTATATGTCTAGTTTACTTGTTCATCATTGTTCAATACAGTATATGCATATTTAACATAATGTAGAAAACTAAAGGCCACTTATTTCTTCTCAGTAAGATACCACATTCTATAGAAAGCCTCAGAGATGACCTCAAAAATAAGTGTGTCCTAAGATCTGAGGCATTAAAAAGGGTTTAACTTGACAAAGGCTTTTCACAACCAAGAAGACTATGTTGTTACCTTTTACTTATAAAACATTGAAACAAAGGTTTTAGTAATTAAATGCTAAAATTATCACTGATTTGATTGCTAATAGTGTATTAGTAAATAAATGAATATACTAGAAAAAATGGAAAAAAAACCCCCAAAGGAGCCTTATAAATAAGACATCTTTAGTCTGTGTTAAATTGAGAATTAGCCTTTATCTCATGGTTATATTCAATGTACTAATCTATTTCAGGCCATGTTGCATTACTGATGCATTTATTGCATGGTAGTTAACATTAAACATTAAAGCCTAGGATAAAATCAGGCTCTCAGTGAAGTAAAAATTAAAAATCAACAGATAGTGTAGTTCTGTAGTTACTATTTAAAAATACTGAAAAGCACTTATGTCTGAATTGTTGATATTTCCGTTTTCTTCAGTTTAACTCACATGTTCCAATTGTTTAAACTCTGCATAATTTTATTCTTACTTCAGTAACCATCATTTCAAAGTGGCAAATTGTGATAATTTTAAGTTATCACTAGATATTCATAATTTTATCCATAATGTTTATCTATAAAGATTCTATAAAACATTTATTTTGGTTACTATGAATAAAGGACTTTTTCAAGTAGCTTGATAGATATAAAACAGTTAGATTGATAGAGATATACAAACTGATATATGTAGCTATATTAGATATGTTAAATATATAGATAGATGTAGATATTAATAACAAGAATGAAAGGAAATTAATAGCATGTATATGAATACATAGTGCATAGTGTGCTATATATAAGCTAAACATGAACATGAAGTTTATAGAAATATCTCTGTGAAAAATATTTTAATTATAAATTATTTATGTTTATTCATTTACTATAGTTACAAATAGCCACTAACTGGCAATATTCTGTTAGCCAAGTTTATTTTACTATATATTTTTGAAAGGCAATGAAAATTAGGTTTTTTTAAAGTAAGATTCAGTCTTTTTAAATGAAGACAATCTTAATCCATTCTGGGCCTGTACCAAGTAAATGAGGCTTTATCAGGAGATCTAGCTGTTTTATTCATCCTATGCTACTAGAACTATGTTTTAAAAAGATTTTATTTAATCATTTTTAGAGAGACAGGAAGGGATAGAGGCAGAGAGGAAGAGAGACACCACGGACCTGGCTGGGGAATTGAACCAATGACCTTCGGGTTTGCAGGCTGGCATCTTATCCACTGTGCCACCAGCCAGGGCAAGAAGTATTTTTTTTTTCTTTTCTTTTAATTTTATTGCTGTTGTATTACATCCATTCCTTTTTTTCTCCCCTCTGTCCCCCTCCCCACCCACCCTTTCCCCCCAAAGTCAATCCCACCTGTTGTCCATGTCCATGGTTCCTTTATACTAGGTTCTTGTCTAAGCTGCTCCCCTTCTTTGCCTCTGCCTCCCCCCTCCCCCCTACCCCTTTCCTCCTGACCACTGCAGGCCTATTCCTTGTATTCATACACTTGGT
>PVIW01001428.1:0-231296 GCA_004026585.1 Noctilio leporinus | reverse complement strand
ACTTTAATAGACACTCAGGAGACTGGTTATATGAAGCAATTGTGAATAGAAAGAATAATATTTTGCTGAAGCAAAACCAGGTATCTTCAAAATTGCTAACTAAAATTAAGGCCTTTGAAAGTTTAAATTATTGTTTTGCAATAGTTTTTTTTTTGGCATCACCATGAAATTTAGATATCAAAATCTAATTTATTATATTTGGAATTAAAGCATCATTTGGATTAGACTTAACTCTTGAAAATGATTTTAGCACTAAAGTGGAAATTTACTGCATACCCTAAATTCAGCATTAACAAGCTTCCTAGAAGTAATATAAATCTAATAAAAATGAAATGCATGTCAAGTCTTTGATGGAATTCTTATAGAAACCCAGGAGGAGTTCAGTATGAAATGCTTTAAGATCCTCAGTGTTTGTTGAAGTGCATTCTCTTGTTTGAATGTTTCCTTCCTCCAAAGACAGGTAGAGATGACTTCCATCTTGGTTTCATCAGAACCTATTAAAATATAGCTCTATGTTGAACTGAAATAAGTCGGTTTGTGAAGTAAGCAGATATCTAGCCACTAGAAATTTTTGTTACAGCCACAGAAGAGGCCTACAAGAATAGATATCTCAAAAGTCACTCTTCTGGTCAGTACAACTTCTGGTGTGCCTCTGGGTGGGTCTGAGACAACTATCATTTTCAATTTTATTAACTTCTCCTTCATTCCTAACCCCTGAGCTAATATGGCAATCTGTCCCTTTGCCTGACTGTTTTGCAAATTGTCTGGATGAACAACTGTTGTGGAACCACAGTGGGAAGATGTTTCAACTTCCAGGTTCAAGAACTGATTAAAATGAATTAATATCAAGCTGACTGCATAATTATTTCCAGTGAAAATTAGACTGAGTGATAGTTTATTATCTGTATTGGCAGATAAGCTGAAGGATTTATTTTCTGTTACAAATAAAGACTGAAACAGCTTGTAAGATTTATAAAGGAACTTCAATATTTTCCTTTGAATTTTAGTAACTGCAAACCAAAAGTTACCTTGCATTATTGATTTTATTTTTCAGGAGTAGGATTATATTCTGGATTGTATTGCTTTGTAACTGACATAATCAGTTACAAAGCCATACTCACCCAAAGTTCATTATTTTTAAAATCAAACAAGAGTTTGATAGGCTTAAACATAATTTATTATTAAAGTACAAACATCATTTTTATAGTAGCAATATTTTTTTTTGAAATTTGTCCTTAAATCCACACAAATTTTTAAATCTCTTACATTATAATATTGGCAAATTTTCACAAAATCATCTTTTGAGGCCTTTTATTCATTGAGGTGCTAATCTAAATTTAGTATTTAAAGACAGCCTAAAACACTGAACCCAGCAGCACAGTAACCAGGACTCTTTCACAATCCTTTACAATCTTTAATCAACACTATACTTTTTATTAAATAGTTGGAAAGTTATACTAATTGGAGCCTTCTGTGTATTTGTTTGCTTTCTTACTTTTCATAGGTGGTTGATAAAATGTTTAGTTTGTGTATTTGTGGTATTTTTTAATTCCTTAAGTTTAGAGAACTTAAATAATAACAACAAAAAAATCCAACTCTTTGTTGACACAAGTTTCCTTATCACAAACCAAAGACAAAAATTGCCAAATGTATTTAATAATGTACCTGTTTGTTGACACTATCTTTCCTAAGTTTTGATTCATTTTGTCCACTTTGAAGAGTAATTAATAAACATTTTACATTTAATCTGTGCCTTAGTTTAACATTTAAAGAGTAATAAAGTTTTTAATTCAACTTGTCTGCATTTTTTGGAAAAGGTCCTCATTCGAGGATATGTATATTGATTTTAGAGAGGAAGGGAGAGTGAGAAACATTGATTAGTTGCCTCCGGAATGCACCTGATCCCATGACCAAAGCCATAACGCACGTATATACCTTGATCAGGGGTTGAACCCATGACCGAGGCATGTGCCCTGAGAGGGAATCAAATCCACAATTCTTGATGTAGGGAATGACACTCCAACCAACTAAGCCACCTGGCCAAGACTCATCTGAAACTTTTTCTGTATCAATTTTATAGGAATGATTTCAAAACATGTGAACTTGAAAACAAGAACTGAGATATGGTTTGGACTATACTTGTTACTAATTACTTGGGTGAACTTAACGCTTGTGTCTTAAGTTTCCTAAGGCTCAATTACTTTATCCATAAAATAAGGGAGTTGAACTAGATAGTGTTTCAAGTCTCTTCCAGACTAAAATACTCATGTTCTGTTATCCCAAGCAACATGGCAATATTTGTAGTCACACTGACACCCCCAAATGCAGATTTGATTAATGCTACTATCTACTTCTGATGATGTTTCCAGTTCACTTGATTGTGAAATTTCAGAACAAGATTTTGATCAGACATATTATGGAATAGGCATATTTCATCATACAAATACCTGGTTAAGGCAGACGATATAAGATGAAATCGGAAATCCAGCTCCAGGAGAACTGAGACAGTAGCCTATTGGGGGCATTTCCCACATTTTGTCCAGGCTTGAGCAAACACCAGGAGGATGTTAAGAACAGAGTAAAAGTATTAGAATTTTTCTCCATATGAAACACCATTGCTATTCTATTACCTTCTCATTTCCACAGAAAATAAGAAAAAGCAGCTGTGATCTATAAAAAGAATTGAGTTTTAGTGAAATGACATGTTTTTGTTGAAAGTTTTCAGTTTGAAAATCATATTGTCATATATGTGGAAGAGTGTTTCTAGTCAAAATATTTTATGATATTTAAAATTAATTATTTGTTTAGTAATGTTGAAAATCTAAACTGTGCCTGATAGGTTTTAAGAGCATATCCAAATGAACAAATGACAATCCAATTGAGAAAATAATTGCCTTACTGTTAAATGTAAAAGTAATTATGCATAATCTCATTTTTGAGCAAGAACATCCTTGCTATGATCCATTATCTAAATTGTCCTATATGAGCATAAAACAAGATATATTTCAGAAGGACATGCTTAAGCTGACATAAAAATTTGAAGTAGACGATTACAAATAATAAAAGCATACTGGATACTGAAGAGATATATTCAAATAATAAAACTGGACCACTTTTAAACAAAATATACAAAAAAAAATTCAAAATTTATTGAAGACTTAAATGTAAGACCTGAAACTGTTAAACTCCTGGAAAAAAACCATAGGGAGTAAACTCTTTAACATTAATCATAGCAATGTTGTTTTGAATATATCTCCCCAGGCAATAGCAACAAAAGCAAAAATAAATAAATGGGTGTATATCAAATGAAAACACTTGCACAGGAAAGGAAACTATCAACAACAGCAAAAAAGATGACTTACTGAATGAGAGATGTTCACAAATGATACATCCAATAAAATGTTGATATCCAAAATATATAAGGAACTCATACAACTCAGTAACAAAAAAATAAAATCATCCATTCAAAAATGGGCAGAGGACCTGAAAAGACATTTCTCCAAAAAATATACACAGACAGCTAATAGACATAAGAAAAGATGCTCAACATCAATAATCATCAGGGAGATGCAAACCAAAACCACAATGAGATATTGCCTCACACATAACTAAATGGATATTATCAGAAAATCAACAAATAGTAAGTGTTGGCAAGGATATGAAGAAAAGGGAACCCTTGAGAACTTATGGTGGGATTGTAAATTGGCACAGTCGCTATGAAAAACAGTATGAACATTCCTCAAAAAATTAAAAATTAAACTATCAATTTAATCCAGCAATTCCACTTCTGGGTATTTATATGATGAAATCCAAAACACTAATTTGAAAGGATATATAGATCTCTATGTTCACTGCACAATTATTTACAGCAGCCAAGATAAGGGTGCAATCTAGGGGTCCATCAATAGGTGGATGGACAAAGAAATTGTGCTACTGATACACAATGGATGAAATATTACTTAGCAATAAAAAGAATGAAATCGTGTTAATTACAACAGGGATAGACCTTGAGGGTATTATGCCTAGTGAAATAAGTCAGACAAAGAAAGGCAATATCTTTTAATTTCACTTACATATGAACTCTAAAAAATAAGAACAAAACAAATGAACAAACAAAACTCATTGATATATAGAGAATAAATTGATAGTTGCCCAGGGGAGTAGAGGCTGGAGGAATGGGTGAATAAGGTAGAGGGAAATAAGATGTATAAACTTCCAGTTATAAAATAAGTAAGTCACAGACATATAATGTACAGCACAGAATATATGGCTTGATAAAAAGTTACTAGACTTAACACAGTCATCACATGATAAGGTATACAAATATTGAATCTCTACATTGTACACCTGAAGCTAATATAATATTGCATGCCAACTTACTTAAGTTAAAAAAATTTTAAATATAAAGTTATCTATATATATGGAAAAGTTATCTTTCTTTATGACTGATAGGACTGCCAAAATGAGCTAAAGCCCATATTTTTCAGATATAATTTTTAGCATTAAATTTCTCAAAAGAACTTACCTTCTTACATAAAGTTGTTAGAAATTTTATAGGTTTTTTGTTTAATTATATAAATACTCATATTCTTGTACTTAGTAGTTGCTTTTTTTGCAGCCCATCTTCTTCTAAACATTGAGTTTAACACAAAAATTCTACTTCTTGGGTTTTCACATATTAGGTAAAAATATTTTATTGTTGGTGATAGTATGAGTAAGGGACATGGCGATAGACAACTTCAACAAACAAAATATGTAGAGATTTGTTCATCTAGGACACCGAGCAAGTCACAGGGATATAATGTACAGCACAGGAAATGGTGCTTGTATTCAGTATTTACACAGATATTTAAAAATAATTATACACTTCTGAGAAACATCATTGCAATTAACTTGCGCGGAGACGGCTTGTGATTGGGTGGCCTTCTGGCTGCGGAGGGTGGTGTTTCAGCAAAGCGTTCTCCATAAAGGGGGAGAAAGTTACAGACTGCACCAGATCATTGCAGTGGTAGCATGCAGCCGATGCTGATACCCTCTAACTTCAGTTGGTTCTCAGTCATTACCATATGTTTGAGGCTCATAATTTTTTTTTTAAGACTTAAATTGCATTTGTGTAAGTGTATGGTATAGCCCTACTTATTAACCCAAAAGTCCAAGAGAATGCCTCTAGCAGATGTTGGAGCTGGAAAAAGGCCCTTTTTGGACCATTGTATTCCTTTGGAATTAAGACATTTATGACTCAGTAATATTATTATAACATTATAAAACTGAAACCGGTGTGGTTCCTGGAATTCCAGGTTAAAGATTTCCTATTGTGCTTTATTACCCCTGTTATTGCCAGTAGTTATGATAAGCATGTTCAACAGGAAGATGACCACAATGCCAGAACAGCTATATGTTGAGTTGAAGTGGAGAGTTGGAAAAGGCTGATGACAGGGGGAAAAGGCTTGTAAGGACACACTGTCAACACCATAGCATAGCTCTGGAATGAGTTCTGAAAAGCCACAGTCTCCGGGGACTGCTGCCCAGAATAGGAGCCTTCCAGCGCTGCGTACTTTCCAGGCTGTAGCCCTTTCTCAGTGGAAACAGCAAACAAAGAAGCAAAAATCCCCCTCCCCAGCTCTTTTTGTAATTACCCATACCTAATACCCTACCGTTATCGAACATTTTAAAAAATTTCTCTCGTATATAAACATCTCTGCAAGAGAAAACGCATCAAAATAAAGTTGGCAACTGCACTGCCTGCGGGGACCAGCACGTGGGGAGTAAGGCAAGGGCCGCGTGGGGACTGCAGGGCGCAGCTGTGCAGAAGAGAGCAGCAGCGTCGCACAGCTATGGTACATTCACACAGTGACTGCTCCTTACATGACATCTAACCTTAAGGTAGGGCATCCGAAGTTCTCAGAATTTGTCCCCAATGTCTTTTTCAGATTTTTAGGTATAAAATTATGAAATTACAAGATTAATGTTGAACAGAACCTTGGAGAGTCAGCTGAATGTTTACACTTTAGAAACTAAAAGAGAGCGAGTGTGTAATAATTCAGTGCCTATTCAATGCCACACTCCGTCCCAACTGTTGCAAAGGAAAGCATGCCAAAGGAGATTCTGCCAGGCAGCTTCTGTTTGGCTTTCGTATCCAGCCTCTACTCTTCACCTGCCCTTTGCCCCAAACTGACCAACATGGATTCCAGCCACCAGTTCCCAATGCCATGGCCTCCAACAGAGTTAGCCAGTGGGAAACCCTGGCAGGACATCAATCCGACGGAGGGAGGAGAGAGGAGAGTGACAAGGGTGCTATTCACCTGGCTCTCTGGCTTCTTCCCTGGTTCCTCTCACTGACTCCTCAGACTCCTCAGACCAGACAGACACTGCTCCTCTTGCTGTGTGCCCTCACCTTCCAGGCTCAGATGACCTCGACCTCCCCTAGTTTCTCAGGGTCGCAGGTATGTGTTGCCAGCCTTGGGCTCCTGTATGATTACGACTTGTGCTTTTCCTTTACCCCACCCAGACCTTTATAATTAGTCACCAGTCAATAAATCCTCCCTAACTTATTCTGAGTGTGTTGTCGGTTTCCTTTCGGGGTGCTCACTAATACACAGATGTCAATTCAGATCTTAGGAAGTTTACAATTTAGCTGACTTTCCCAAGGCTGTTTAGAAGCAGCAGATTTGAGGTTAGAGTTAATGTCTCCTAACTCCAGACTGAGGGATTCTTTTTTTTAAAGATTTTATTTACTATTTTTTGGAGAGAGGGGAAGGGAGAGAGGCAGAGAGGAAGAGAAACATCAATGTATGGTTGCCTTTCACCTCCCTCCAGCTACAGACTTGGTTGGAGACCTGGCTTGCAACCTGGTTATGTTGCCCTGGCTGGGGATTGAACAGTGACCTTTGGGTTCGCAGGCTGGTGCCTTATCCACTGTGCCACCAGCCAGGGCCTGAGGGATTCTTTAAGTACCCCATATGACCAACTTAGTTTACTTTGTATACTGGGTCAAATGCAGGATTTTAAATCTACTGCTACACCATGGAATACTACTCTGCCATAAAAAAGAAGACAATTTTACCCTTTGTGACAACATGGATGGACCTGGAGAGCATTATGCTAAGTGAAATAAACCAGTCAGAGAAAGACAAGTACTATGTGATTTCATTTATAGGTGGTATCTAATGAAGAAACTGAACTAATAAGCAAAACAGAGACAGGTTCATAGAAAGCAGGATGGCAGCTCTGAGAGGAAGGAGGTTGAGGGGGTGGAGGAATTGAGCAAAAAAGAAAAAGGACCTAAGACACAAACAACAGTGTGATTATTGCAGGGGGTGGGGGAGGATGGGAGGAGATAGAAAGGGATATAAGGGGTAAATGGTAATGGAAAAAATACAATAAAAATGATTATAAAAAGAAACAAATCAACCTATGAAAGTGAAAAAGATACCAAAACTGAGATAACTTTTCTCAGCAATATCTGTGTAGCACATAAAAAAACAGGAGTATGTTTACCATAGATTCCTATAAACTCTGGGAAATGTCCACTTATTTACAGTCTATGGAGAAAGTGGAGGATAGAGCTTGGATGTTTGTTTTTGCTATTATTGTTGTTACATGTTGTAATAATAGTCATGTCAGTAGAACATGCAGTCATAGGTGAATTAACTACAAACCAGTTTCTATTGGGAGTCTGTTTCATGAAAGCCATTCAACCTTTGAACCAGCAACTTGGGGGAAGAAATCATCCTTTCCATAAATCAATTACAAATGAACTGAGAATGATTCCCCAGATATGATAATGCTCAGCAAAGAACATTATCTAGAATACAAATACTACATACTATATTAAGCTTATTCCTCAATCTTAGAAAAGAAAGCATATTTATCTGGCAGCGGTTAGCTAGGCTGCCATTGTATTTTATGGTGAAAATAAAACTTCAGAACAAAAACCTTAAGATTCAAGGTCTATGGATTCAGAGGAGGGTAGCTACGTAACTCCTACATGATTTCAAAACATATAATGCTTACCCATTCATGGGGTACCCTCCAGCAGTCCTCAGTATAACCCGTGAACTACCCACAGTTGTAAGGAGGGACTCAATGTGGATCCGTAGGCAGCTGGTCTCTTCACTTGGGGCAGTAATGACCATATCACAGTGTCACGGAGTGGGACGGATCCAGGGAATGATGGCAGCAGAATGCCAAGACACTTTAAATACACATCAAAGTCGATTTTGAAACTTGGCTTCACTGTGGAATGATGGGAAATGAAGCACTTGGCTTTCAGAATTTCAAAGACTCACTTTAAGGGGAAAGCATTACACAGATAAAAGACGTGAGAAAGAAGGAACAGCTGTGCCAGGATTTGCTCAGTGGTTCCACTGCCTAGCATAGCCTTTAGATGTACAAAGGATAAGAAGCACTGCCAATTTTGCAATTTCTTCTTCACCTACATCTGAATACATAGAAATAACATCTGTAATTGGCTAGTTGCCTTTTCCTCTTATTCCACTCTTTTACATTTGAAAGGCCTTATGTTGGGCTTAATCTAGTAATGTAATATACTCATAATATTAATTGACCGAAACAAAAGTTCTCAAGTATTAAGATCCCAGGAATGGGGATACAAAGAAAAGATTAAATGGGGAATCCATTGTATTTTATTCGACATATTGTTAGATACTATTGCATACTAATCAAGATTACAGGTACTGGAGCTAGAAACACCTGAGTTTCAATCCTGGACTTGACTTTAAAAGCTGACTACTTTGAGCAATCTGTGCCTCAATTTCTTTATCTGTAAAATGGGGTAATTATATTTACCTTAGAAGAGTTCCTCAATGTAGGGCTCATAGGGCTAGTTGCTACTGTTATTATTGTTGTTGTTATTATATTTACGCTGAGACCAGATGGTTGAGTGGTGAAGAACGTAGCCTTGGATTAGGGACTCTCTCTTCTCCAAGCCCTAATCTGTCAAGAAAGTAGACCAGGAGTGAGACAAAGAAGCAGAGGAAAGGAGGGATAGTTAGCAAGGTTACAGAATACAAAGTAGAGAACAGAAGTATCTTTGGAAGATATTCTGGATTGAGTTTATTTAATTTTAAATAAAAATAAAAAGTCCTGGTATTATAGTAGTTTTCAAGGAAGGATCTCTCTCTCTCTCTCTCTCTCTCTCTGTCTGTCTCTGTCTCTCTCTCTCTCTCCCCTGTATCAATGCCTTTATCTATTTCTTCTTTTTTTAAATCCTCACCCTAGTACATTTTCATTTTCTTTTTTAGAGAGAAAAAAAATAAGAACTAGTAGACTTGACTATAGGCTCTTAAAATAATAAACTATGTAATTTTGGAAAACTTGTACAAGATCTTATGCCAATTATTTAAACTATACTTCTAAGCATTTCTTGTACATTTCTGAATCTTTTATTTCTGTTTCCTGAAATGTTCTATGCCATCAGTAATTGTGCATTACAAATTAGTCTCCTTTGAAATTACAACCTGATTAATCTTTGTTTTATTTACTAAGTTCTTTGTCACACAAACTTGTATTTTCTTCTTTATGTCAAGATAGTTTCATGGGGGGGGGATGCAGAATGGAAATACAGTGGTACCTCAGTACTCATTGGCTTCAGAACTCATTAACCTGGTACTCATGCATTTGATGAGAAACAATGTTTTGGTACTTGGCATTTGCTCGCCACTGGTCACACTTGCTAGAACTTGTATGAGCCACGATGCCACCCAGCAGGAGAAAATGCTTCATCAATTATCACTTGCTCACCATTCGCTGGAATGAATTAACAAGTACCAAGGTACCAGTGTAATGTCTTTAAAACCAGTCTAAAAAGCAATGGCAAAATTCCAGGAAAATATGCCTCCTGTATTTGAAGTGTATTTTATCCTTGGCCTCACAAGAGATATTTATAAAAAGTATATGGGAGTCTCTGTTGCTTAAGATTCTTTCAACATAGTTCACTGGCATAAAAAATAATGAAACTTTTTGTGCCAGTATACCTTTAATATATTTCGTAAATTTGTTTCACACCCTTGAGAAACATTAAATTTCTAATTAATGTCTGCATTTAGTATGGACATTAACTCTCCATTTGTGTTTATTTTATTTTATTTATTTTTTTAAAGATTTTATTTCATTATTTTTTAGAAAGAGGGGAAGGGAGAGAGGTAGAGAGGGAGAGAGACAGAGAGGGAGAGAGACATCAGTGTATGGTTGCGTTTCACCTGCCTCCAGCTACGGACCTGACTGGAGACCTGGTTTGCAACCTTGTTATGTGCCCTGGCTGGGGAATCGAACCTGCGACCTTTGGGTTTGCAGGCCGGCACCTTAACCACTGTGCTACCAGCCAGAGCTCATTTGTGTTTATTTTTAATATTGGAAAAGGAAGACATAACCATAAACATTAGAATTTTCATTTCTATAAATGAAAAAACTTCATTCTGTTTACTATTCTATACTGGAAATAAGGTATGGCTTGATATATTTCAAGTAGTAGTTAGCTGTTAATTCTCCCTATTGTTTCCTGATTTGTGTTTGCTTCCCACAGGCCCAACTACTGTCATGCAAGATAAACCAGCTCTGATTAGTAAACTGTTTCTATTACAACAACAGCACATACACTCTGGATTAACAATAAAACTCTTTGGAATGGAAATAGAAATGGCATTATTATTGGATGTCTATCTCATCTGTTGCCTTTATAACCTAAAGCAGCACGTCAGAGACCATTTAATTGCTCCAGTTTTGTGTACATCATTTTTTTCTTCAATTACACTTAAGCATTAGGGAGAGGTGAGCCATGCCTTGTCCCATCTTTATTGCTTTTGCATAATAGGTTGGTAGCTCTTGATAAGAAAAAATTTCTCTTGTTTTTCCAAACCAGAGAACTTCTTAGAAGGAGTTGGGAATGACTACTGCTATGAGAGAGGCAGAAAGTATTGAGATCCTCAGATAGGAAGATGGTCAGAAGTGCCACCTTCCATTCGTCCCACCATGGGCAGTGTCTTCTGAGCCATGGAGGCACAGCTGCAACTCTGCCTTCCTGTTGACAGGGGGCTTTGTACAATCCCTGATTCTCAGCTTTCTGGGATCCCCCTCTTAACAAATGAGTGCCAAGTAGACAGTTTTAAATTAATTAATAAAATAAATGAAGCATTTTGGGGAGATTTGCCAGGAGAGGCAGTTCAATACTAAGACTAGATTCAACATTTGTCAGGGATTTATGGAAAGTCTATTTCATGTGGATGATGTTTTCCACAATGCTTGTTATTTTTTTTCTATTTTTAAGGGTTTATTATTTCAATGCACCACCACACCCAATTCTCTTCCATACATGTATATTTTTAAACTCAGTAATTCACTTCTTTATGGAGGTGAAATCAACATCCCAAGCAGGTTTCTGAAGCTCAGACAGATGGCTAGTTACAATGCATTATACACACAGATTTTGACGCAAAGAATCATCATCTAATGATGAAACAAAGTAGGCTTTTGTGTACTTCTAATTGATGCATGCTCTCTTTAATGTAATATTCTATATTCAAAATAGGGTTAGTTGAATCAGGTACTTATATAATGATTGTTTTATTTCTTCTTTCTTGATCCTAAGCTCCTTTTAATGATGCTCATAGTAAACAATGCTTTTGAGCCATTTCCAAAAAGTTGTCAATATTGACATGTTCTTTTAACATGATTAACTAGAGAGAGTTAGACCATTCATCACTTTAGCCCTTACTGAAACTTTATTTCTTGAAAACGTTGTGTTTCCCACTTCAGGTGAGAGCTGAGATTTGCAGGTCTTAGCAATGGCATGCTTGTGAGTTAAATAGTTTACTTTTACACAAAATCTAGCAAATTTCTGGAAAGACAAAACATGGCACATAAAGTGTGTTTAATAATAAGGTGAAATGAATAGAAAAGATCCCAAAGGTGGACTCCCAATCCTGCCTCTGAACTACAAGACATTATGAAAGTCATTTGTGAGCCAGGGGTTACCCTATGGTTTCATTTCTCTGACAGATATAAGAAGAGTTGTTGACTTTTCAGTCTGTTTAACATTTTCTTGTTAGGACAAGAATGTGACTTCTAAGTGCCTTATATCCCTAATTGCAATCTTGATTTGAAGACACTCTATACCTAACTTGGATTAGTCTCTTATCTATAGACTAGTTGCCTTTGCTATGGCACCTGTCCCCTTTACCACCCCTCTGGTAAACACGGTCATGATAAACCCATACTTGGCTAATGATATTATATCAGTTAACTTCTTAGATACCACTGCATTAAAACAACCAAAACACACAATAACAAGCACTTATTTAGATCACACATTTAAGAATTTCTGGTGTGTATGTAGGGGGTCAACATCCATTAATCTAGATGGAATTTGGACTGGCCTAGTTGATCTTGGTTCATTTGTATATCTGGAGGTCAAGGAGGTTAGGCTTAGCTGGGGTAGCTGGGCTCTGTTCCACTCAAATGTCTATGGGAATTGGCCACCTAGTGAGGGTATCTCATGGTTATAGGAGATGCTGAAAAGAAAAAAAATTTTTTTTGTAAAACTGGGCCATTTTACTGTTCTTTGTAGTAAAATAAATAGTTCTCTTGATGACTGCAGGCATGTAAGCTGTTGCAATACTGCACTATGCAAAAACAACATGGAGTTTTCCTGATTGGTGCTTAGTCTTCAATAATTACAAGGAGTATGAAACTGCTGTCACACCAGTAAGACTGCATTTATACATCCATCATTCTCAGGATTATTGGTAACTTGGGCATATTTTCCCCAAATAACCTTGCCTCCTTGCGTCACAAGGCCCAATTCGCTTACATTCACCTCAATGACAGTACCTTTGGTAAAAACACCCAAAGTTGTATAAAGTGGGGATGAGGGATTCTTCTTTACACCAAGTATTGGCAGGCAAAAGTTGGCTTTCAGTTCAGGATGTGTTACATGGGCCTTCTTGAAACATAAGCCCATTGGCCTAATTAATCTTTCATATTTAGGTGATTTTCTAGTGAAGCCATCTCCAACAAAGCAGACTCTAGTTACCATCCTCTTCCATGCTTTTTTCTTTCTCTTTCTAGTTCAAATAACTTTCAATACCTCTGTTTCTCCCTGGGGACAAACTTTGGGCAGAGAGACTTCCCATTTTCCCGCTTTCTCTTTTTGTTTTTGTTTAATCATGTTAGAAAGTACTTTAGCTTGGGACTGTCCCTCTCTGTCCAAGAGATATGCAAGTACTGCTCCCTGTGGAGTCTTCTCATATTCTTTTGTTTGGTGTTTCTCTTTTCATGCATCTTGACAGTCTTCTTCATTTGTATTTTCTCAGCATGGTGCTCTTTATGGTAGAGCTTAGCCTTCCAAGACCAATCATCTTCTTTGCTTTCTTTGAACATTCATGAGCCTCTCGACCTTCCTTCTTTCTTTTTTTCTCATCCAAATGATATCCATTGTGCTTACAGTGTAACTCAATATACTCATTTTGTGGCATGGTTATGGCTGCAGGGTCACCGGGTACAGTTCCCCGCGCATAAAGAACCTTTCAACTTTCGGATCTCAGAGGCCCAAGAACCAACTCCCGAAAAATCTTAATAGTACAGGTACTTTTCAAGTTTTGGTCACTTATCCCCTCTAACTTCCCATTTTTCAAAGAAAGTCACATAGCTGAATTTAAAGTCAAAGGGTTGGGGAGTATATACCATCTCTTTATCGGAAGAAACTGCAAGCGACATGTCAGAGGCTGTTGATACTGAAGAAGGGGTAAGTAGGACCTACTCTAAGTACCTTTATCCAAATCCAGCCCTAGACTGTGCAATGTCTCAACCCTTGTTAAAGTATTTGCAGTTGTTGAGTAGGGACATATTAAATGTTGAACTGAATTTCTCTCAATGTTCATTGTATTCACTATAAAGACCTATTCTTCAGATGAAAGACTTAGGGGCATTATTATTTGTCAACATGGTTTAATTCATTAGATGTATTTGGTAAAGATAAATAAATAAAAAGTCCATCCAAAACTAAGCAAAACAAGACAAAACAAAACAAAACCAATCTTCAGATGAAATTCTCATCATACCATGTATAAAAGAGAGCAAAGAGAGCAAATCTTATTCTAAAGATAAAAATCTAAGCTAGTTTGCATACTGACAAAGATAATTTTTTCTATTTAACTAATGAAAAAAATGTGTTTTGGAGGGTTGTTAAAGTAAAAATATGAATGTTATTCCAATAAAATAAAAACTTCAGACTGTTCTTGGCAAAACTCATTCAACAAATGAAATAATTATTCAACCCAGTTTTAAAGAATAAAAGAATATACACTTATGAATCTCAAGAATGCTTTTTGATCTTTTGTACCTAGTTCGATATATTTAGGGTTTGTGACTTTAATTGTAGAAACAGGATTTGGCAAAGGTGAGACTGAAATGCCTTCCTGTGCTAACATATGCATACTCTGTTTTGTTGTCAGATCAACACTGTTTATTGCATTGAATTAGCTCTTTGTGCTAGAAATCAGCATTCAGGGGAGAGGTCTTTGTTTTTTCAGGTACTGATTATTTAGGAATGGCTTTTGGCAAAACTGTGGAGTGAGCTAGTAATTGTTTTGGCTTCTTACAAACTTGAAAAAAATCAATGAAATTATAATTCTCACTTAGACACTTCTGATATATATCAATTGAATTTACTCAGCCAAGACTTCTTGAGTGTCTACCAAGTGCTAAGCATTGTGACATGTGCAGGAGACACACTGGTGAACAAACCAGATATGATTCCTCACTTACATATTAATGGTAAAATGGAAACTGGAAAACTTTATGGCATAGCTATGAAAACTAAACAGATGCATACCCTATGACTCAATAATTTCACTGCTAGGTATATACTATACCACAGAGATAGGTGTATGTGTGCACCAAAGCATATAGATCTTTTGTGAACATATATATTTATAGCATTATTTATACTAGTTTCAACTAGAAACTACCCAAATAGAAATCAGCAATAGAGTGGATAAACTGTGGCATCTTCACGCAAGTCATACTGTGAGAAATAGAATGATTTATAACTACACAAAACACATGACTCTCATAAGCATTATGTTGAACAAAAGAATCCAGACACAAAAAAGTACAGACTGTATAATCTTATTTAAATTAAGTCCAAGAACAGGCAAAAGAAATCTTGGCTTTTTGAAGTCAGGAAATGTTTACCATTGGAGTATAACACCTTAGAACACAGGAGTATCTTGGGGTGCTGCTAGTCTTCTGTTTCTTAAGTTGGATACTTGTTACACAGTTGAATTCAATTTGTGAAAGTTTGTTGAGCTCTATGTGAGGATATGTGTGCTTTCCTGCATGAATTATAATTTGATTAAAAAATTATCTCCCTTACTAAGGAAAATGACCGGGGGTAGTTCACAATTTGGGGGAGGAGGAGACAAATAAGCAATTAAGAAAAGAGATGAAGAACAGTTAAGTGCAATAATGGAAATGAAGACAGTGCAACACATATGAATCAAGTATAGTACATAATGTAGACAGCACACTGAAAAATCAAACTTTGACTATCACAGTCAGCATATGCAAAACATTTGGCAATTCACACCGCCATTTGTCTTCCAGTATGGTGGGGACTTGTTGAAAGGAGATGCTCTGTCTCCTGTGTAGGATGTAGACTCGTCAGTGGATCAAATCAATACTGTTCATTGCATTGAATTAGCTCTTTGTGCTGGAACACAGCATTCAGTGAAGAGGTCTATACTTATTTATTTATTTATTTATTTATTTATTTATTTTCAGGTACTGATTACTTATGAATGGCTTTTGGCAAAACTGTGGAGTGAGCTAGTAATTGTTTTGGCTTCTTACAAACTTGAAAAAAATCAATGAAATTATAATTCTCATTTAGACACTTCTGATATATATCCATTGAAGTTATGCAGCCAAGACTTCTTGAGTGTCTACCAAGTGCTAAGCACTGTGACATGTGCAGTTTTTATTTTTCAACAATGCATGACTATGCAATGTTCCTTGAATATTTTTCTTTAAGAACTATAATTATTTTTGCCTACCATGCTTATTATGATTGCACTCCCTCATTCTGTTAGCTTATGTTATCTGTTATGTCTCTCCGGCCCCAAAAGAGGGACTGTCAGTATTTGAGGACTGAGAATAGGATGGGTGACGTTAAGCGCATCAGTGAAGTTGGTACATTATGGACAGACATAATTTAGGCTTATTAATTAATTAATTCTTGCTAGCTGAGATCCAGATAGTACATAAATCTTTTTTCAATCTTCAAAAGCATTTTTTCTTGGCTATATTCTTAGGCATCTGGGATATCTGTTGCATGTATTTAATAATGAGAGTAGAATCTGTCACTTATAAAAAGAACCACATCGCATAGTAATAAATTAATATTTATAGATTGAACTATAAATTAAATTTTAGTTGAGCCCAATTTAGTTGTCCATCCAAAGGAAGTGGAATCATGCCAATCTGCCTGTGAAATATCCCTGACATACTATGAACATAAGTCAATAACCAAGTCTCCATCATCATTTTTTCCTGTAATTAAGTTGTGAGCAGAGAAATTCATTTTCTATAATTATAGCAATTTTTTTAAAAGCACAAAATGTGTTTAAAACATGTTAATGTGTAACAGGGTAAATACCCTCTAAACAATATAACCCTGAATGATTAGTAAAAGATTCATCTCCATTTACTGGGTGCTACCACATTTCTTTCCTTAGTCACCAGATCCCTGCTCTCTGTCATGTTACATCAACTGCATGAGAATCAAGTGGTTTTGTCAAATTGAGTTTTCCAGTCTGGTACGGAGGCAGTGATTTGAAGACCCCTTTGAAAAGAGGAATTTTACGTCAGTTCTTGACTAGCTACTAGTGAGGATTAAGCACCTAGTTCTTTTTATCCAGGACTTGACCTCTCCTCACATCTCCCTCCTTGCCTTTTGGTCAATTCACATCCATTATCTGACTCACCAAGAGGTGGGCAGAGTGAGAAAAGAGAAAGGAACTTAATTGGTCAATTGAGCAACTGGATACAACTCAGGGGCCCCTCTATATTGTTATTCTACATACCTTGCAGAGATAATATTCAACTGCTTTAGAAAAGTGCTATTTGGGAGAGTGAGAAATCCTGCATCTAAATTTTGAGTCTTGGAGACAGTACATTTAAATAATACTGGAAAAAAAATGTGATTATTTTCTAAGCTTCAAATTGAAGATTCAACTTCTGAAGGTAATTATAATGATATCTTGAAGGTTAAATTCTAAAATTCAGTCTATAACTTCCCTGGATTTGTGTGAAAAATGATTTAGAAAAATAACATATAATTAGTCCAAAGAAAGGCATATTATTGAGAACTGATGTATTTATGTTCAAACACAGTGATTGTTTTTTCTTTTTCTCAAACATGAAATTATAATCCTCAAAAAAATAGGAGCTTAGATAGGACTAGGTTTTAATTAAAAGGATGTCCATTATTTATTTACATTTAGAACAAATGTGCATACACATAAACATAAGAGACAATGTAATTTGACTCTATGGGTCAAATTAAAAACACTGGGAAAGAATTGAGCACAAACTAGTTTTTGTTTTTGTTTCTTTTTTCAGTCTTTTCTAGAGACAAAAATTGGGGAAAACTTTTACTGAATTAAGTCAAATCTATGGTTGCGTAAATCATTCAAAATTTTAATTGAATATATACATTCTTTATTTCCATGGGTTGTTTAATTCATTAGTCCAACAAAGTATTAATTGAACACCTGGGATAAACCAGGCACTGTTCCAGCACTAGAGATGCTCTGGAGATATAGAGTGAGTCCCTAACCTCAGAACTTCCATTATGGGACAAAATGACTAAGGAACACTGTTACAGGACAATCTCAAAGGATCACCAATAGAGAACAGAGCTGAAAAATTGCTTGCTGAGTAACTGCCAAATTTCCAACACTTCTGTGGGTGGCGGGCTGATTGCCTAGACAGGTATAAATCAAGCACTCTCTCCAGTACATGTTTTGTCTTTTTACTGATAAAAAGTGCTTGGGGGGATGCAAGTTGGTACTGGTAGGAGCCCCTCAAATACCACCACCCTTTTGCTCAAAAGCACAAGCAGTTTTGGAAACAGAAGGCCATCATTCCTTAAAAACCTTTTCTTTCTTTTTTAAAGAATTCATTATGGGTAACGCATTCTATCAGATATAAAAGGAAAGCATAAAGTGGGCGGAAGCCTTTCGTTCCTGTCAAGTCCAGTTCACCGGGGGAAGACGAGAGAACCACAGACACAATCACCAATGTTAGTGTAGAGTTTCTTTAGAGTTCATGACAAATTTTCACATATGTCAGTCACATAAGTTTTATTCTGAAAACAACCCTGGGAGGTAGGGCAGAAGAATGTTATAATTATATTTAATTAATAGAGGAAGAAACTGAGCTCAGCAAAAATGAATGACTTCTTCAAAACTCACAGGGATGAAGCAAGACTTAACTTGGTTCTTCTCATTTATGATCATTTATATTTTCCATCAGAATTTGTTCTTTCCCGTAACAATGTTAATGTTATATATTCATTCACTCATTTGTTCATTCATGTATTTATTGAGCATATTCTATTTGCAAGCCACTGTGAATAATCCTGGAGATACAAAAATCAACCATTGACTGCTCTCAAGGCGTTCATGGATGTTTGAAGAGCAGTTTATCTCTTATAAAACTCTTCTCACAAAATTGGTACAAGCATCACTACATCCTTTGCAGTGTATTATTTTTCTATTTTGCACATAGAGGAATTTAATATCTCCTCTAAGATCATAAAAATAGTAGGGGCCCAGGATGATTCAGTCATTACTAAGTGTTAAAATGTATACAGAAATATAGAATATTGGCTCTAAATTTTGTTAGACATGGATCCTTAAAACTAAAACAATTTTGAGCATGCAGTAGCAACATACATTTATATATATTTAAAATACTATACATATGCGACTATACTAATGTTAACATGTTAAAAAAGATCACAAAAATTAAACTCTTTAAATGGGTGGAAAAGCAAAGCAAATATAAATAGAAGCTTTAATATTTAGTTTCTGTACCCACATAATGATCATGTATACTCTTAAGGGTATAGATACACAGTACTAATAGACAATTAATTTAAATGAGTCATAAATGTCATAAATTTCACTATCAAACAGTAGAGAGATGCAAATTTTTATACTCCCTTCTGGTTTGCCCGTTTCAGCTTTTGACAATGTGACAATCAAAGAGTTTGAATGCTAATTATAAACAGGACAATTTTGAACAAATGAATGTCTGTTCCGCAAGCACATAAAGGGGAAATACTTAGATTTGACTTCAAGTGACAATCAACCAAAACTCAATTAAAAAGGAAGCCTTTGAAACTTAGTAACATTTTATTTAATTCCCTACTAGCTATTAATATAATTTGTGCTGTCGTAATAACTACACCACTCTTATGAAAACATTTAGTTTCCACTCATGAAGATCACTTTCCTTCCCACAATAAACTCTTTATTTGAAAACCATTTAACTATGTACTTTTTAACAATTTTCACAAATTCCTCTTTCACGGAAGAACATTTTCCACTTAAAATTTATGGCAATGTTGAAATTCAGTTTTTAAGATGTTAACTCCATGAATAGTTTTTACTAGGAAAACATAAGCAAAATTTAATTCATCCTTTCTTTGAAGGCTCTAAAACATGTAATTTAGTCATATGCAATTATCCATTTTAATTCCAAACCTAACACACACACAGTGAAATCCCTTACTTCTAAAATTAGTTAACAACAATCAATGGAATAATAAATGAAAGTTCTGTCTGTAGCACTGCATTACCCACCCTGAGGGGGCAAAGTTTACAGTTTATTTATTGGGCATGGTTCTTCAAGAGTTTTGCAACACAGTGGGCTTGGTCGCTAAGTATTAAGCTAGAATAAATTAATGAGGAAATGAAACGATGATCTTTGTAAGAGGTCTCTGTGTTATACTAGGGATCTTTGAAAAACCAGTTAAACATAAGACTTTTAAAAATCTTTTCAAGGTCCAACAACAAAGGTTCTTAAAAACTCAATCACTGTGTAACTTCTGGGAATATTTCACCATGAATAGAGGGTTCCATTTCAATTCATTTATTTATGTTATACTTCTATTCAAGAACAATTGTGGTGACTAATTTCATAAAACATTTAGAAATAATAAAAATTTTGAAATAATAGAAATACTGAATTCAGGTAATAAAATGAAGGAGTAGTAATATTTAGAGAAAAATATTTAGAGAAAATATACTAGAGGATAATGATGTAAGAGCCAACATTTCAGATAAAAATAAATCTTAATTACTAGTAGCATTACCAATAAAATATAATAATGAATAAAAATAAATCTTAATTTCTAAGGTACATTATCATTTTCAATACTTTTTTCTTAGTTCATTTCATTTTATATGAGAAATTTTGCTGTAGGAGAGATATTGCTCCCTGTTCACTGAAGAATAGTTTATTGTAACATTTTGTCAAGATTTGTAGGCATGAAGAGCTGAAACTCACTGTGAGGAAGGCTGAAAACAAACTGGGAGCACATCACCACTGAGTGAAAGTGAACACTTTCCTTGATTCAGTGCTCAGCCCATTATGCAATACGGCCCCCTGCTCACCCCAATGAATAACAAAGCCGTCCAGGTTTTCCACCTTCATATAAAATCTAGTGCAGTGACCTCCGATGGAGATGCTCCTCAGAGTAGTACTCCCAAGCTCTTGCCCCAGATTCTGATTAGCATTTGCAACTGTAGTTCTGAGCATGCGGCAGCAACATACATTTATATATATTTAAAATACTATACATATGCTACTATACTACAGATGATTTTGCCCCAAAGATGATTTTGACGTGGAGCCTGACTGAGAACTATTAACTTGCTTGCAAAGAAGGACCTGGACTTGCCCCTTCCTGTGCAATTATTCAGCTTTTTTCTTAGTTGCAGGAATAAGGCAATGGCAAAAGTTAAAGTCACCCTCCTTCTAGACTCCATCTGATTTTCCCCTAGGTTGATAGTTTCTTCCACTATTTTCTGGCCTGACACATCTATTTACTGTTCAGAGGATTTGGAACTGGAGAGATGGCTCCACAAGATAGACTCAATCTAGTCCCAATCCTAAAATACGAAGGAACAATTCACAGTGCAAATGAGGCACCTGGTTTCAAAAGAGAGGTGTAATTTAGACAAACAAGGTTGTTGAAGCAGGACCCCATAATCCTATGAAAGAGGTTAGGCAAAAGACATTGGTTCTACTCTGGTGGACTACAAGTGGGTTGTTTGTCAAAAACGAATAACCATCCCTAGCTGGTATGGCTCAGTGGATTGAGCACCGTCCTGCAAACCAAAGGATTTGATTCCCAGTCAGCGCACATGCCTGGGTTGCAGGCCAGGTCTCCAGTTGCGGATGTGTGAGAGGCAACCACACATTGCTGTTTCTCGGTCTCTCTTTTTCCCTACCTTTCCCTCTCTCTAAAAATAACTAAAAAAAGTTTAACAAAAACAAAAACTAAACCAAAAACATGTAATAACCAGGTAGTCATTTGTTTGAAACAAGTCTATGCATTTCTAGAACATGTTGTGTCCCATGGCTCCATTTTCAAGATAGGGTAGGTTTAATGTTAAGAAATTCTTTGTTAGGTGACTCTGTAGCTGTAGGTGGAGAAAAGAAAAGAGCTGGTATCATTTTGAAGACATGACTTTTTTTAGAATAAATGGCCACAACAAATTGTGATGCTCAGAGCTTACAATGTTCTGTTTTGGAGTAATAGGGGCTACCTTCCAAATTGTTTATAGACTTTCAAAGGAATTCTGTTGGTCATTTGTGTTATTGCAAAATATTTTTAGTGTTATTGAATTTTAAATTAAGACCATGTGAAATAGTGTTAATCCTGATTAAAGTTAAATCTAACAGAACTGCAATAAAAATGGAAGAAGTATGAATAATGAAGAACTCTCACCACCATCATTTCACTCTAATAAAGTGCTAGCCCAGACACTAGTTCTAAGGAGGGTTTTGCTTACAAGTGAGACCAAAAGTTTGTCACATCTTGGAAATCAGTTTTTGGTCTATAACCTGGGATATACAACTGCAGGCTCTTCAGTAATAGAAACAATTTCTTAGGTATATACTCTGCTAATATACTCAGCCTCAAATTGGACTTTTATGATGGTAAAGAAGAGAATTTGGGACAGTTATTAATAGCTTAGAGTGAGACAAAGTATTCCAAATAATAGATAAGGCCCTATAAATTACCCGACCATCTCCCCCACCCCCCACCCCACTGCCACCTTTCTGTTATAGGAGGAAGGCCAGGGAATAACCCTTTGAATCCTCTGCCCTGCTATGGCCAGGAATCTATGAAATCTGTATCTTTTGATTGGATGTTGTTGCTCTGATCTGAAGACACGTGGATCCCCAAACAAGATGACTGGTACAAGATAGTCTGCAAAAATGGCTATTAACAATTCCTCTCTTCCCTTAAGTGCCATATCCCCCCATCTTAAATTTGGGCTGGCCTTGGGACTTCTTTTGACTAATACAATGAGAGAGAAGTAATGCTGTGTTCTAGGCATAGAAGTTATGAAGCCTGACAGAATACACTCTTGCTCTTTTACAACTCATCCACTATATAAATACCAGGCTATTTTGCTGGAGAAAGCTCATGTGGAAGAGAACGGAAACCCCAGCAAATAGGTAACATCAGGGTGCCATGACTATGAATGAGCCCATCTTCAATCCTTCTCCAGCTGCAGCGAAACTACCTCAGTTGACCTCAAATGAAAGAAAATGCTGCTTCATTCAGCCCTTCCCATATTCCTGATCCACAGAATTGTGAACAATAAAATGATGTTATTTGAAGACACTAAGTTTTGGAATGGTTTGTTATACAGTCATGGGCAATTGAAAATGTAAAACAATACAGTCTAGTTCTTCATACTTAACCTGATTTAGCAATTATACAGCACACTTATCTTTGACCATTCATTAAAAAAATTAATAATAATGGAAGAAAAAAGGGATTACATATTGGTGGTTATAGAATAGACATGGGAATATTAAAAAAAATAAGGGAAATGGAGAAGCCAAAGAACTTATATGCATGACATATAGACATGAACTAAGGGGGAGCATTGACGGAGGGAATGAGGGGTATGGGGTGAGAAAGGTAAAGGGGAAAAACTGGAACAACTATAGTAGCAAAATTAATAAAATATATTCAAAAAATAAACAATAATGAGTGGATTGTTTATAAGGTTAGACTCTCATTGGTCCCATGAGTAAGGTAAGGTATATTTCTTGAGTTATTGCTATTATTTTCAGGCCATGGGAATTGCCAGGATTAGTATATTATGCTTTTACATTTTGATTCTGATTTTTACTAAAATGGAAATAATCTAAAAAAAACCCTGTTATTAATGGCTACTCCCCAGGATAAATGAAAGGACTAGATTTTCATCACTTTGAGAGCCACGTTTAGTAGGGGCAGTAGGACCTTAGTGTTATGACTTGAACAGTCCCAGATCTTAGCAGCATCAGCTGGTGAGCCTGGGAAGTGAGACCCAGGCATCAGAATTCACAGGACTGACAAAGCCAGTCAAGTGATAACATTTGTTTTTATGCGGTCAGTCCTTCAGAGAAATTATCCAGCCAGTTAATCAGAGATCAGTCCTCTGGTAACTCAAACTTAGACAGTCAAACAGGGGTTCTGTTCCACCTATGCCAAAGAGATGTGGAATGCCAAGCAGGAGCCAATCATAAGACATGGATCAAAGGGAGTTAAGTTCAGGAAGAAGGAAGACAGGAGGTGGGTATACCCATGAAGGTAAGGCAGTTCTAGGCCACAAGACAAACTCAAGGTGCAGTCTTCTTACAGAATAGAGGAGCTTGTTCCAGCCAGGGAGACTGTTAGGGTTAAGACTTGAAGTGAAAGCCATAGATGAACTCTTGGAAGCAGAGCTGATACTAAGACACCCAATTCAAGAGAGAGTGGCAAGAAAGAAAAAGGTCCAGGAAGGCAAAAGGCCAGGAGGACCAATATAATAGAATCTAAAAATTTACCCAGGCCCAGTGTTGGTGAGTTTTGTGTATATTTTTGTTGCTGTACTACTGTAGTTAATTATAATAGCTTTTTTTTTTTTCTTTTTACATAGTTAAAAGGGAATAATTGCTAAAAAAAGATTTTATAAAAAGGGAAGTAGTCTTTCTTTTTAATCATTTGTCAAGGTCTTGAGTTCTTTTAAGAACTAACTAACAGGAGAGGTAGAAGAAATAAGAAGTTGGGGTGAGGAAGGTTGGTGCAAACTTAACATCAAAACAACTTTTTTTCATAAACAAAATGAAATAGACAATACAATGAATGAAAAACATATTCATCAATGATACATCTGATGAGCATTTAAATCCAAAATTTATAAAGAATTTATACAACTCAGTACCAAAACAAATGAATTAAAAAATGGGCAAAGGACCTGAATAGACACTTATTGAAAAAGGACATACAGATGACCAATAGACACATGAAAACATGCTCAATGCCACTAATCATCAGAGAAATGCAAATTAAAGCCACAATGAGATATCACCTCATACCAGCCAATAAATAAATCAATAAATCAAACAGGTGTTGGTGAGTATGTGGAGAAAAAAGAACCTCCATTCAGTGTTGGTGGGAATGCAGATTTGTGCAGCTACTGTGGAGTTTTATTTTTTGAGGGGGTTCCTTCAAAAATAAAAAATGGAACTGCCTTATGACCCAGTAATTCCACTTCTGGAAATATATATAAAAAAACTTGGGACACCAATTCAAAAGAATGCACCCCTATGTAATTGCAGCATTATTTACAATAGCCAAAATTTGGAAGCAGCTCAAGTGTCCATCAGTAGATAAGTGCATTAAAAAACTGCAGCATGTTTACGTAATGGAATACTAATCAGCCATAAAAAAGAAGGAAATCTTACCTTTTGCAATAGCATAGATGGACCTGGATAGTAGTGTGCTCAGTGAAATAAACCAGTCAGAGAAAGACAAATACCATATAATCTCACTTATATGTGGATCTAATAAATAAATTAAACTAACAAAGTAGAAGCAGACTTATGGATACAGAGAATAGGCTGACAGCTGTCAGAGGGGTAGGGGTTAGAAGGCTGGGTGAAAAAGGTGAAGGGATTAAGCAAATACCAAAACAAAACAAATTCACTGATACAGACAATGGTATGGTGATTACCAGAGGGAAAGTGGGGCAGGGGAGGGGAACAGGGTCAAGTAGGGGATAAATGGGGATGACAGAAGGAGATTTGACTTTGGGTGGTAAACACACAATATAATATACAGATGATGTGTTATAAACACCTATATGAATGTATTAACCAATGTCATCCCAATAAATTCAATAAAAATTAAAAAGCAACATTTTTGATGGGAGAATAGTTTTAAGCATTCTAATTTTTTCTGAAGATGAATTGTAAATTGGTTTTCATGATTTATATTTATATTCCTTGGTATGTTTAACACTTGTGCATTTATTTGTTCATTTTTTCACTTATATCTTAAGCCAATTAGTGGTAGCCATGGTCTCAAATGGAAGTACTTGATTTTTATTTAACTTATCTCTGTTCAAATACAGCATAAATAACACAGCGACCTCCTTTTTCCTTATTTGCAATTTGCCATAATTTACTTCTACAAGAAACATTGTCTTTCTCAACACCTCTTGCCTAGACCAGTTTAGTTTGTTTTTCTCCTAACTAGATTATACAGCGTCTGGCCAAACTGGGTTTCTCGTCCTTCTCCCCATTCCTTCTGCTCCTCCTTATTCTCCTTCTTCTTTTTACATTTTGGCTAGCCCAGTAAGCTCTCTAGAACAGAGTACTTGAAAAAATTAAAAGCTTGTTTATATCCTCAGATTCTTTGATCATCACTAAGAGACTGTATTATCAGTGTCTCAGTGTGCTCTCTTGCTTCACCCATACTACCTGCATTTCTCTGTATCCCTACCCCACCATGGTCCCCCTTTTTAAAAAAAGATTTTATTTATTATTTTTAGAGAGAGGGGTAGGGAGAGAGGGAGAGAGGGAGAGAGGGAGAGAGGGAGAGAGGCAGAGAGAGAGAGAGAGAGAGAGAGAGAGAGAGAGAGAGAGATCAATGTATGGTTGCCCTTCACCTGCCACCAGCTACAGACCTGGCTAGCAACCTGGCTGGAGACCTGGCTTGCAACCTGGCTATGTGCCCGGGCTGGGGAATCAAATCAGCAACTTCTGGGTTCTCAGACTGGAACCTTATCCCCTGTGCCACTAGTCAGGCCATGATCCCTTTTGATATGCTTATGATCAAGGCTTGGTACCCTCTTCGGTAAGACATTATAAGGCAATGATGACCCACATTCAGATTCTAGTGGACAGCTCACCTCCGATATGTTTATGTTTACTCTGTGCTTGGCAGGGTGGTGGTCATAATGTCATATTCAATGTCCACATTCTTCAGAAAACAGATTTGTGTTTGAATCTTCTGGGGACATTCTCTTCTTAAAGCCTAGGTTTTTTCTTCTTCTTTAAATCTTGTTTTAGTAATGAGTTTGCAGTCTAAATATATAGGCATAGCTATTGCCATTATCTACCCTTGCAGAAATGGCAAACCTTCATTTTCCATTTGCTGCTCTTCTTTGATGATTAGCATGCTCTTCCCTTACACAGATTATGAAAACTGGCCACCACCCTTCTAAACTAGCCATTTGTTTCCTAAGCAAATATGTAACAGATTCACCTCTTTGATAACCCTTATGCATAGAGGCCATTCCTCTCTTTTAGTTTCTGGAGTTATGTGGCATCCTTCAATGGGATTTCACCCTTAGCTCCATGCTCAGAGCAGGGTTCAAGGCAACAATTTCAATACTTGTAAGCTGTGGTCAAGGGCATGGCCTTTGGTGTCCCTCAGGGGCAAATTGTTTTTAGATAGGCCTGCAGAAGTACCAGGAAGGTAATTCAGTATCCCATTTCTCTACCACCTTTTTTTGTTGTTGTTTGCCACTTAAACATTTTCTCCACCTTATAATTTACAGAGAAATAAAACATACTGTTTTAATGTATTTCTTATGCAATTTTTTAATGGCACATTTAACATAATACATGCCTTTTGCTTTAGGTCTTGAAATTAAAAGCACTGAATATAAAGTGAATTGGGTTGTAATTCTTTTTAAATCCTGTGCTTACTTAAGTCTGGTCCATACCTATATTAGAATAACATAATGAAGCCTATTAAAAATGAAGATTTCTGCACCTACCTCAGGTCTGCCAAATCAAAATTCTTCTTGGAAGGTGCCAGTAATATGTTTTCTAAGAGTATTATATGATATATGTGTTTATATTATAAAAATATATAAGAAATACTATATATAAACAATTGTACCCAAGTAGTTCTTACGAAAAGTTAAACTTTGGTAGCATTAATGATGTATTGTTTATCAATCAGTCCCAAGGTTAAATATTCACAATTGTTTCCCTTTTTAGCTATATAGGAAAAACAAAGCAGACAGTTGAGATAGCTGATAATTAATGAAAGAAATATTGAGAAAATGAAAGATAATAATCTTGTTGTCATGTACTATTTAGTTTGAATTATCTATAGAGGGACCTCAATTTGGAGTGTCATTTTTCTTATGTATAAAAATGAGTTAAAAATCAGAGGGTAATAGCCTGTACCATCTACATAAAGTATGTAATGGTGACGTAGAAATTTGAATTCATAGGCTGACAGAAATTTTGGGCTGCCCCACAGTAGAACCATAATTTATTTTACTTGGTTCAAATTTCAAGAGGGCTAAAGGTTTGATCTTTAAGCTGTTCATTAGCATTTGTGAGCAACGCTCTAACCTCTAGAAATGCTATTAAAACAGTAAGTGTGGTTGGAGAGGCAGGAGATGACTGACAGTACTAGCAATACTTAAATTAGAACTAGAAAAATGAACCCAGCTTGATCTAAAATTCCCTGATAATTAAAAAATCTTCAAGAGAAATATTCCAAGGTATACTGACATGTAATAATAGGCAAAGATAAAAAAGGTAGTCTTAAACTTTTCAATTAATAAAGATAAGAGGTCACTTCCATTTAATGTGCACTTCTATGTGCATTAAAAAGTAAAGACATGCCAAAGTTAAACATTTCAGATACAATAGAATATGTTTTGTTATTCAAAGGGTTTATTTAAAAAATCATAATGCACCGAATATCTAGTTATGGGACACAAATAAGGTTACATGAACAGTGTTTTCTTTCTTCAATTGCACCCATGCATTTGTAACAATATATAACTTCATTTGGAATATATATATATATATATATATATATAAATATATATATATATCGTATATATATATAAATATATATATATATCATATATATATATCTAGAAGGTATCCAGCCATGTTATATGAAAAAGAGACATTTATTGAGGAAGATGCAAGATACAGGAAACACTGTACATAGAACAATGAAGCCTCAGTCCCCTTCAAAGTAAGCACCTTGGGACCTCAAACAGTTCTCCCAATTGCCACCACCTTTTCTGTCATATTTTCCTGGATCTCACTGACAGTCTGAAATCTTTTCCCTTTCAAAGGTGATTTTAGTTTTAGAAAAATCCAGAAGTTGCAGGGCACTAAATATGGGCTGTAGGGAAGCTGAGTCACCTGGGTGATTTGATGTTTTGCCAAAAAACTTCATGGGGACGTGATGCATGAGTGGGCATGTTGTTGTGCTGAAGCTGCCAATCACCAGTTGCCCACAGCTAGGACTTCTGAATTATCCAAACAGTGTTCATGGAGGAATGTTCAAGCTCACTGTAAAAATTTGATGCAGATTTGTTGCTCTACTCACTCAGCCATTTTGAATGTGACAGCCACACAGTACATGTGCTCACTCAACAGCATCTACTGCTCCCACTGACTAACTAGTACAGTGAAGTCATCATTGTTCACACATGTGCATTCTAGTCCACTCTCCTTGGCTGCCAGGTTACAGCAATGTTGAGCAAACTCTTCTCTTTCTATTAACAACGGCTGGACATTTTCCAGGCAGACCTAGTGTGTGTGTTTGTATGTGTAAGTGATAGTAAATTTGAAGCTTTTGCTGAGTATGAAGCTGTATTAGTTTCCTATTGTTGTAATAAATTATCCTAAACTTGGTGGTTTAAAACTGTACAAGTTTATTATCTCAATGTTATAAATGTCAGAAATCTGAAACTGGATTAGCAGGGCTATGTTATTCTGGAATATCTCAAGGGGAAAAATATGGTTCCTTGTTTTATCCAGCTTCTAGAAGCTTCATGAATGCCTTGGCTCATAGCCCTGTATTTCTCCTATTCCTGTTTCTATCCTCACATTTCCTTCTCTGATTCTGACCTCCTTCTAAATAAGGAACCTTGTGTTTACACTGGGCCCACCTGGATAACACAGAACACTCTCCCTATCTCAAGGTCTTTAACTTAATCACAGATCTCCTTTAATAATGTCAGGTAATATATATATATATATTTTGCTGCTGTCTTTGCATCAAAGTCAGAGAGGGCATTAAATACAGAAGGTTAGCTTTTACTAATGAGAAAACTCAAGTTTCTTAAGTAATCAAAAACTTGATTAAGTTGGCCTAAACACAGAAGACTGTTTTGATAAAATACAGATTCTTTGCTTTATTGGTAGAGAAGTTTTCAGTTATCTTATTAGAAGCTGACTAATACAAGTAAACTTGGTCTTTTTACAAGGTGAAAGAATATTAAGTTTCAATACACCATTGATATTAATACTTATTTAAAAAATCCATTCTATCAAATGCATTCAATCTTATCCATCTTGATAGCACATAACATTTCCTTCTCCAGATTTCTTTTCACAAATATTCTACAACTTTCTTTGTTACTTTCAGTTTATGTCTTGTTCTCTTACCCATTCTGAAACAACCACCTTATTTTAGGACAAGCCATTTTCTTCCTCAGAAATGTATTTACCTACTTTATACCTCCTGTTACCAAAGACATGTATTATTTCCTCCCATAGTAATTGGGATTTTTAACCATCAGAAACCTTAATTTCAGTGAAAAATAAGAAGTAAGCAATACTGTTACACCAGTATTCTTTATAATTATAAATTTATAATTTCTGGAAATACATGCTTTTTTCATAGTATAGTCTTTCAAAAGGCACAAGTCTCATGTTACTAACAGACCCAGGTGTCTTTAGTTTCTCTTTAATAGAAAGCCAAAAGTAGATAAACCTATGTTCAGTAATTAATGTTTCCATTATTTTTTCTTATCTGGAAATTATCTGAGATGATCTGAATATTCAACGAATTTTCATCTAATTTAAATTAGCAAAAACTTAAAGTTTTAAGTTATCAAAGAGACTTAGGAAACCATTTTTAAGTACACATAAAATGTAATTATTGTTAATGTTCACCAAAAAACTTTTATTCTGGTTACACCCTTTTTTTTTTTTTTTTTAATATTTTATTTTATTTTTAGAGAGAGAGGAAGGGAGAGAGGCAAAGAGGGAGAGAGACATCAACGTATGGTTGCCTCTCACCTGCCTCCAGCTACAGCCATGGCTGGAGACCTGGCTTGCAACCTGGTTAGGTGCCCTGGCTGGGAATTAAACCAGCGACCTTTGGGTTCCCAGGTCGGAGTCTTATCCACTGTGCCACCAGGCAGGGCTGGTTACATCTTTTTAATTTACTTGTTCTTAGCAATTATGTATGAGTATGGGCATCCTCTAACTGCAGAAAACAAAGATGAGCAGCCCTGATTTTATCATCTCTGGAAGGAAAAGGATCGGCATAGAACACTCTCTTGAGAGCTTGAAATGTCTGCACAGAGAGCAAGATGCGCCTTCTGGATGGATGGTGGAGGCTAGAGACAAAATATTCTCACTGGTCATAAAGCCACAGTTTCAGGACACAATACATGATGAAAGAAGAGACCCCAGACACACCGAGAAAAACAGAATTAGCAAATTCTATGAGTACTCATACCAAGTAACCAAGAGTCACTAAGCCCAAGAAACTGGTTTCACAAATACTTTTCTTCTGCTAATCTATATTTAGTAAAAGGAAAAAAAGGAGTCTTACCACTCTGCTTCCACTGAACCCTATAGGTAGAAATCTGGGAGTCTAATCTGGCAAGAATTCTTACCTTTCTGGCTGGCTTGTGTTAGTGGTTCCAGGATCTCTGTCACAGCAGCTTTGGGGGAGCAGAGTCCAACAAGCAAGGTGTCCTCCTCACAGATGTACTTTCAAATGCCTATTGCAGAGGAGATAATCTCATAATGTGGCTGCTATAACTGGGTATAAAATAACATGGAAATTGTATCTTTTACCCAAAGTATTCATAGTAAGCAACGAATAAGGCTTTTATTGCTATGCTCTTTTTCCCCTTCAAGACTAAGAAAATGGACACTGGCCTTAATTCCATTGTTAGATTAAAAAGGAGTACAGAGATCAGTATCAATAGAAACAATGAATTCATTTGCCGTTCTGACTCTCTAGTAGACTCACCTTTCCAGTTACTCATCTGGTTAGTCAACAGAAATGAACTGAATGCATGGAACAGGCCAGACACAGGTGTGGTAGTGGTGCTAAAGGTCAGGTGTGTTATGATGCCTACTGTGAGTCAGTGATCTAACAGTCTACTGGAAGGAAGCTCAATGTTAATTATTGCAATAATAGTAACACAAGTGAAATTAAGAGTGCTTGCAATAATAAGATTAAATAAAAATAAGGGCAGAACATTTATATTTTAATTTTGTATGCTTTAACATTAACTGGGAAAAATGTGTAAAACTGATTTGGAGTACTATACTATACCTCAATATTTTCAGTGCTTAAAAGATTCCCTTTTTATGAACTTCATATCAACTTGATATATTGATGGGTGAAGGTTAATATTAATTAGCCAATATTAATTCTGTATACCTCAATTCACATTGATTTATTGAATCAATAGTTCATTGCATACATATTTATGAAGCCACTGGTATAGTCCAGGAGCTGAGTACACACCAGAATCAAAAAGGTAAGGCCCCTGATATCATGGAGTTTACATACCAGGGAATTAATGTAACATGTTCTGACACAGGCCCTGGCGGAGGAGCTCAGTCGGTTAGAGCGCTGTCCTGATCAGCAAGATTGCAGTTCGATCAAAGACCAACAAATCTGTTTCTTTTTCTTTTTTCTCCCCCCTGCCCCCCCCCCCAATAAATAAATAAATAAATAACTCTGACACCTCACTGCATTTTCACGCTAAACACAGCCAGCAAGGACCGTATAAATAAGGGCAAGATTATTGCCCTTATTATAAGGCCGAGTGTTTTTTTCAACTATGTACTTCTGTGCAGCTTTGCGCTTAGGTGTGCAACCTTACACAAGTTACTGCAACGTCACTTCCTCCGCTGTAAAAGGGATACAGTAATAGTCGGGTTCTCCCGGAGGTTAAATGAGATCATGTGCTTCGAACACATGAATAACTCTCGTTATTCGTATTACTGTTTTTACTGCTTTGCCTGCGGTTCCTAAACGCGCCTCCTCGTTGGAACCCAGGGATCTTGAAAAGAGTCCCGAACCCCGGCCTCCACGCCGGACCAATTCTGGAACACCCCGGGGGGCTTCACTTTACAGATTGGGTCACCGACGCTTCATAATCGTGTTTGTCCGTCTACCTGCCTTGACCAGATTGAATGCAAGTTAGGGAGTCGAGGTGCACCTTTGTCTCTTCCATCCTGTGACTTTATTCCAATTCTTTCACATCTTCAAGGGAGGCGGGATGGAGGGAGCTCAGACCCCACCGCCTTCTCACAGCGTCTAGGTGTAGCGGGACCCTTAGGTACAGGAGGGCCGACACCTGCCCCTGCCGGGCCTGCCAGGGCGGCGCGGAGCCGGGACTCAGGCCGGCCGGGGGCGCTGGGCTCAGCGCAGAGGCCGCCGCGTCGCCGAGCGGGCAGATCGGCAGCGGGTCTGTCCCTGGGGACCTGCCACCGCCCGAGCGCTCGGCTCCGGTGGCCGCTGTCTGAGCGCTTTGCACCCCTGCCGGCGACCGCCTCGCACCCCGCGACCCCACCCCGGGCCCCGACCAGCCGCGGACTTGGTCGGAAGCCAGCGGGGCCGGCCGCGCCACCGCCGCCATGGAGCCCGGGCCACCTGGCGCCTCAGGGCCCGCGGAGCCAGGGCCTCGCCTGCGCCGCACGCCCGGCGCGGACCCCGCGGCCTCGGCCTCCCCGCCGAGCAGCGCCGAGGCCGAGCGCCTGCGCCCCGCGCTGGCTGTGGCGGCCGTGCTGCCGGCGGGCGGCAGCGGGGAGAGGATGGGCGTCCCCACCCCGAAGCAGTTCTGCCCCATCCTGGAGAGGCCGCTCGTCAGCTACACCCTGCAGGCCCTGGAGAGGTAAAGCGGCGCCGGGCGCGCCCGCCCCCGCCCTGCCCACCCGGCCGGCCCGCCGCTCCGGGCCCTGCGGCTGCTGCCGCGCTGGCGCGCAGGCTCTCGGCCCGCCGTGGGGCCGACGCCACCGGCTCTGCCGCTCGAGCCTGGGCGCCCTTCCCGCCCGCCCCGCGGAGATGGGCGCCCTGGACCTTCAGCAGACGGGCCCGGAGCCCTTTCCCGCCCACACGGTGGGCGCGGGGGGCAAGCGGGACGAGGGGCGCACGTGGTGGGACGAAAGGCCCCGTGGGGCCTAACGAGGACCAGCTGCAGCGGGAGGCCCCGGGCCCCTTCCTGGTTCTCGCAGGGCCTCTTGCATCCCCACTTCCCTCACCTCGTCCTTTCCCTTCGGCATCTGCCCTGCCTCTCCCTCTGCGCACGCGCCCGTGCCCGCCGCCCCGCAGGCACGTGGGTTGTGAGTTGAACTTGCGCAGCGAGGCTCGTGGGCTTCGTTCTTTCATGTCGTCCGCTGACTTATACACAGGACACACGCTGCCAAATACTTTGGGACGAAGGTGGGCTGGGGAGAATTTAATCGAAGCCTTTTACTGGCTGACACGGATTTAAGGGTGCAACGTTGAAGCCAGCACGTGCCTTATTTTATTAGGAACGTGGGGACATGAAGGAGGAAGAGGGAATGGGATATGGAGGACTAGAGAAGCCGTAGTGTGGAGCTACGAAGATGAAAAAAGGGGTGGGTTACTTTATTAGTCTTACCTTGTTTTTAGTGCCAAGTAATGTAAGGGAGCAGAGGTGAGGCTGGAGGTGGGGGAGCAGGAAGATTGCAAAGGGCCTGATCCGTGTTGCAGAGTTGTTTATTATTATTATTATTATTTTTAAAAGATTTCATCCATTATCTTCAGACAGAGTGGAAGGGAGGAAGACAGAGAAGAGAAACATCAATGTATGGTGGCAACATTCACCTGCCTCCAGCTGGGGACCTGGCTGGAGACCTGGCTTGCAACCTGGTTATGTGCCCTGACTGGGAATCGAACCAGCGACCTTTGGGTTTGCAGGCCAGCGCCTTATCCACTGTGCTACTAGCCAGGGTGTGTGGGGGAGTTTAAACTTCTTTAAGTTAGTGGGGAGCTATGGTAGTATGTTTAAACCTTGATTTATGTGAACTGTTTGCAATTAAAGATAGATGGCATCTTTTAGCATAGCTTTTGCAGGCTACTTTAAGGAAAAGGAAGCTAGTGAGGTTCTAGTTAAAGAAAAGTAGCATGTTATCCAAAAAAAAGCTCCGCCCCTGCCATGCTTTCACACATCCCAGAAGCCGATGGCCCAAGTTGCTTTGCATATCGTTAATTTTACTTTTTGAATATTAATATTTAGAAAATGGAATTGTAAAGAGCCCCAATCACCCTTGATTTTCCAATAATCTGCCCTGTGTTTACATCTGAAATTCATGCAAACATCAGAACAGTTCCAAGTTCTTTCTTCCTTCTGTAGTCTTTCATTTCTCTGGGTAGTGGAGGGTGGGTTCCTTGAAACCATGTATAGATCATTCACCTACAATATTCTAGTGTCATAGACTCTGTGACAATATAGCTCATTTAGGCAGGTAATCTTGTGGAACACCATGGGTCTTGGTCAGCAGAGTTTCTATTTAGTAATTAGATGTTGGGGAGTATAGTCATTTCACATTTATCTTTTCTTTCTGTGAAAACGTCTGTATTAATTTACAGTTTTGCATCTTATGAGGCAGCCTGAAATAGTGGGTACTAAATGACAACAAAAAAAACCTTTGGTAGTAAAAGAATATTCTGGAAAGATTCTATTTATAGAAAATAACACTTGTTTTCTATTTTTATTTAATTGATAACAGCAGCCATAAAATATAGTAACTAATCAAAACCTCCATTTTGAAATACACCAGCGTTCATTTTTGTCACTATTCCAATGCCTCAATACTTTATATAATATAATATAATATTTTAGGTATGTCTCAGGAAATCCTTGGAAATCTTGCATTCCAAGGGTGCCTGTATAGGTACCTCTTAGCCATTGTCAAATTTCTTTGTTTTGGTAAAAGGTGGGATTTGTAAACTAAATAAAGTCAAGTAGTTTTCCTATAGCTTGGTGCCAAAACGCTTAGGTTATTTCATTCCAAAAGATAAATTTAAGTTCAAACAAGGAAAGGAAATTGGAGCATACATAGAATGTCTTGTAAATTCTTATTTTTTGCTCTTTGAAGAAATTACGCCTGCTTACTACTTATTAAAGGTGTAGCACAGCTCTCAATGTTCTAGATAAGAAAAGATGTAATTGGGTGTAATCATTGTCCATCATCCAGGCACTATGGAGAGGTCAGCTGTCCTTGCCCTTTAAGATCTGTACATGATGTCTGGAGTCTGACTGTACCTTCCTTTCATAGTTAGGGTTTTCCTTGCTCAAGCTTTTGTCATCTCACTAATAGAGGGTTGAGAAGTTTTTGTGAGTAATCTTTATTAGTTCTTTCTTGACTAAGAAATTAAAGATACTTTTTTGAAAAATGACCCTTATGTGCCAGCAACTGGTAGTTCAGATCTATGCATTATGGATATAATTAAAGAATCAAGCTTACCAACTAACTTTTAAGTTGCGCTAGGAACAAGGGCTTTTCAGAAGTTGATTAAAGTTTCTAGGAGTTTGAAAGTTTGTTTTGGCTTTTTAGAAGGAATTGCAATATAAATTATTGAACCGCAGATTATATAACTTGAAGAGAACTTTGATTTTTTTTCATTTTACTAATAAGAAACTGAGATCAAGGGCATTCATCTTTTACATAACTATTGCTTTATGGCTTGATTTTTTGAAAGGAAATGTTGCTCTAAGGAAAAAATCATGGGAAAGGAGTATTATTGGCAAAGGCTTAAAAGCTCTGACAGTTAAATTGTAAAATCCATTCACAACTGATAGACTCATACATCTAAAGTTTATTGTTTAAAAAAATGTCCTTTCAGATCTGAAGTAGGAAGTCAAAATTCCTGCCAGTCATCTAATTTCTGGTTTCAAATATCTAAGGAAAGAAAGTGTCATCAAGCAGGGTAAGACAGCTTGGACTGGCTAATTAGATTAAAATGACAACCACAACAAAAGCAAGTTAGAGATGCAAATTTTGGTTTATTTAGATCATTGGTGGTGATGTGGGTAGGGTTGGGAATTCTTTTAACAATAGATTTGAACAATGTCTGGCACAATCTGCTTTATACGCGCCCGCGCCCGAGGTTTCTCCCAGGTGAAGGACGTTGCTTAAGAAAACTTGCACCTTAATATGGCCCCCTGCTCATCAGAAATCTCATTATAAATTGGCTTCCCATACAAATCTTCTGTAAGAGAAAAATGTGTTGTCCCACTAATCAAAAGCATAGTCATAGTAATGCCTATCCTTCAATATTAAAATATTGGCATTCTAAGTCATGTTTCTGTCCCTTATTAGTTGGGTTAATATGAGTTAGTCTTCTTGGGTCTGATAACTCCAGATGAAGTTGAAAGAGAAAAATCTGTTTTGTCCATTTATATGTGTTTGTTAGGGAAACAATTTTGTGGTTAAGGATAGGTTGCTTCCTTATCTTATCACTTGGAAAATCAATGGAAGTTCATTTTTAGTATGTGTTTAAGACTCCATAGTATGCCTCTCAAAGTATTAACTTAGGGATTATCTGATTTTCTGTTTTCCCCATCTCTTTTAGTTTTGTTTTCTGTGTACTTTAAAAAATTCTTCTCTCTTGTATTTCTGAAACCACTGCAAATTCTATTTGAGCAAGATGTAATAGAAAGAAATACATAAATGTCAATCCAAATGAGCAGTGTTGGTTGCTTGATTTTAGATGAACATAGGAATGGAGTAGGGAAACCAGGAGAAATATTTAGACAGGAATTGGCAGGTTTTAATGATTAATTAGATAAGGGATTCAGAAATAGAAAGGCATTTAGGAAACTTTTGGCTGAATGATTGTTCCAATGTATGAATTTGACTTTAAAAAATTTTGTCTCAATGCTTCATTAATAAAGGGGTCATGTCTGAGTCAAAGGAAGGAACAGGCTTATATTTCCGATAATTAGAGTTTTGTGTTAAGCTCCCAATGGCTCCCATAGGGCTTCTTCAACACATGAGATAAGGCTGGGATCGGTAGACGGAACTTGACAACCAGAAGCCTTCATGGGTGGTCGTATGGAGGCTTGGCTTTGTGAAGACAATCTACAGTCTGCCTGTTTACAGAAATTCAGAATTTTGCTGCCAAAATATCAGGGTGGATATGGAAATATGGGGATCTTTAAATTAGGGCCACAGTATAATCCAGAGGCCTAATTTCTCTGAAAACTGTGGTGGCAAGGAGCCAGAGCTGCTACCCTCCCTTCCAGCCAAAGTTTCCAGCTTCATGGGAACACCTTACAGGTGTTGACAGAGCCCTGTTTTCCATGTTTAAAAGAAATTGTTAAAATCTTGTTTTCAATTGATCTTATTAAACTATCTGAGCAGAGTACTCCTGTCAAACTGATCTTATTCTGGGAGAAAATAACAGTTGAGATATTATATTTCCTCCCCCAAATGTCTGTAGGGGTAATGGAGCTTGAGGTGCGGTTTGGATTTTCCTGTGGAATGTGCTAGGAAGGAAACACTCCGAGAACTTGACAAAGTCCTCCACAGGGGGGTTCAGTGTGGACTTGCCTTCAGCAAAGGAGGTCAACCAGATCCATTTAGTCAGCAAATATTTGTTCAGTAGGCACTGTGTGAGGTACTTAAGGTCTTTCTCAGTTTTATGATTCTACATGATTAAATTTTAATACTGTGAAAGGCTCTTTCTTAATTCTGTAACTAGAAAAGAATGAAAATAAATCCTTGGAAATACAAACTACTTACAAAGGCTTGAAAGTGTTGGGTATATACTTGGTTGCTGAATAAAAAGCATAATAAGCTCATTATCTCTTAAGAATGGTCTAGAATGATGTCTTCCAATTTTTTATTGGGACCTATTATAAGAATTACACTTTTCATCATGACTCACTGACTAATACATGCTTAAATATACACATGCACACATTTGTAAGAATTTCATGAAAATAACCTATCCTTACGATGTGCTATGCATTCTAATTTTCCTATTAACTGCTTTTTCATTTATTCAAAAATATTAGTCTAAGCTTACTAAAAATTATTTTATAACATACCAATGGGACATGAAATCTGCAGTTTGAGGAACACTGGCTTGAAAAACTGGTTTAAAACACTTACCTATGTAGTATAGCCTCGTACAATTGTGTGAAATAGCCTGAAGCCAGGAGCTTATCTGTTAGTAATTATTTACATCTACTTTGACTGCTTTCTGTTTGGTGGAACATAAGTAATTATTTTATAGCTATTTTGAGGTATTCCAGTAAAATTGGGATTTACCTTTGGAAATTCATTCATTAATGTATTAACTCATTGAACAGGTATTTACATCACTACTGTATGTCAAGCTATGTCTTATCATTTTTTCCCCTTTTATTCTATATTTTATCATTTAAGTCAACAAAATTTTTGATAAAAACATCAAAATTATGCCGTTAAAGGTTGCATTTAACCTACTTTTCTAGTAGAATATACTATGAAAAACAACAGAGATGAGTAACTTTGGGTACAAGTTACGTTCTTGCTTTGTAGAACAATTCCTGCCCACTGATTTAGTTGGGCATGTTTTTATAATTTCTTTATCTTAAGAAAAGCTTAACGTGACAGCTGTATTGGGATACTGGGATATGATGAGAAGGAGACCAGCTAAGGGGTTTGAGCTGTACATTATGGGAGCACTGTGCCAATGGAGTTAGGATCTCGGGGAGCCCCACATTTTAGAGACACTGAGGAACTGTCACTGTCATTTGCTGAGGACTTTGTTAAGTGTAGTATAAACTAAACCATGTCAGTACAGTTTAAGTTCTTTTTCCCCTTTAAAATTTTTTTTTTAACTTATTATTTTTAGAGAGAGGGGAAGGGAGTGAGGCAGAGAGGGAGAGAGACAACACACTGAATGAAAAAACATATTCATCAATGATACATCTGATAAGGGGTTTAAATCCAAAACTTATAAAGAACTTATACAACTACAAAGCTGGCTGGAGACCTGGCTTGCAACCTGGTTATGTGCCCTGACTGGGAATTGAACCAAAGACCTTTTTGGGTTCGCAGGCCGATGCCTTATCCACTGTGCCACGAGCCAGGGCCTCCTTTATTTTTATTGTTACAGATATCCCCATTTTTCCCTCCTCTGTCTGCCTCCACCCTGCCTCTCCCTCTCATCCCTGGCCATTGCTACACTTTTGTCTGTGTCTATGAGTTACACATATATGTTCTTTGTTCTATCAATTGTTAAATTTGTAATGAAGGGAGAGGAGGGTGGAAGGGGTACAAATAGCAGCCCACTTACCTTTATTTCAGAATCCCTTTTTGTCTGTACACATTACTACATACTTATTTGGTATTTGCATTGTTTATATGCAATCAAAATTTTCTCAAATTGCTCACATAACATAAGTAGTTCTGGCCCTCTAGGAGCCTTAGGATCTAGAAATTATAGTAAAGAGGCAAATACCTCAAAACAAAATAACCCACCAAACCACACTGCATAGAAAATGCTGTTTTCATTCTTGATTTTTATTTTATTTATTTATTTTTAAAGATTTTATTTATTATTTTCAGAGAGAGAGGAAGGAAGGGAGGCAGAGAGGGAGAGAGACATCAATGTATGGTTGCCTTTCACCTACCTCCAGCCACAGACCAGGCTGGAGACCTGGCTTGCAAGCTGGTTATGTGCTCTGGCTGGGAATCGAACCAGCGACCTTTGGGTTCGCAGGCCAGTGCCTTATCCACTGTGCTACCAGCCAGGGTCTTCATTCTTGATTTTTATAGCTAACCAAGTTAGTGAAGAGAGCTTCCTTTGTTTTCAGAATCCTTGAAACTGTTCACTGTAGTAAGATGTCACACTGGTCCTGGGAGATGAGACAGACCAAAGCCATTTATTCTTTCAACAAATAATTGAGTGTTAGGTGTAAAGCAAGGACGAAACAGATTGTCCCTGATATCATGGAGCCTACGTTCTAGAAGGTGGAATCTTGTATTATGTTGATGAAAAACTGGTAAAAACACTTTTTCTTCAAGTATTTTATAAGATGGTAATGTAGGAAAATAAATTTTGATGTTATCTGTATATCAGATATCTTTCTGATTTGTTTCGTAGATTATGGGAGAAAGTATAGTGTTTTGAGGATTACATGAGAGTCAGAACATTACTCATGCTTAAGGCGTGATGCCTAATTGACATCAGCTATTATTTATATTATGGGACAATTGAGCTATTTTGCCAGTCTTACTGACTAATGTTGACTACCTCCAATTTATTGCTTAAATCCCATCTAGAAGCTCCATTTGGTAGGGAGACTACAATCATGGTCTTGACTTCAGCCTCCTACCTGGACTGTCTGCATCCTTTCTCGGCCTACCCAGTCTATTTTTCTCTTTGCAGCCAAAGTAAAATTTATGCTATTAAATAAGTTTCCTATTGCTTCTGTAAAATTTTCCATGAACCAAGTGGCTTAGAGCAACAGAATTTTATTATCTTACACCTCTGGAGGGAAGAAGCCCCAAAGCAGTCCCACGGGGCTAAAATAAAGCTCCTTCTGGGTGCTCTGGGGACAGTGCATAGACTTGGCATTTTCTGGGTTCTAGGTCACTCTGGACTTGTGGCCCTGTCTCACTGACTGCTACTTCGATTCTCACACCTCTTTCTTTGACAAGTCTGCCTCTCTCTTTCATTCATAAGGAATCTTGTGATTATATTGGACCCAACAAGAAAATCCAGAATGATCTTTTCATCTCAAGATCTTTCACCGTATTTGAAACATGACTTTGGCATGTAAGGTTACATATTCATAGGTTTTGGGAACTAGTAGATGGAGATTTTTTGGGGGGGCCATTATTCTGCTACCAGCATGTTATAGAACAGTGTCTGGAACATTGGTGGAAGTGTGTTAATTAATTAATCAAGCATAAATATCTTCTCCTGCATACAGCTTTTCTATGGCTTCCTATCACTTTTAAGATTAAAGACTTAAATCTGACATGGCCTGAGAAGTCCTCGTGGCCTAGCCAACCCTGGCGCTTTCCTGGGCCCCCAGCTTCTTCCTGGGTTCCTCTTCCCCTTGTTTGCAGAACTCCACTCCCTTCCTTCCCAGCCCCTCAGGACCTTGCTGTGGCCTCTGCTCACACCAGCTTTCTGCCCTGTCCTTCCAGCCCCTCTGCCGTTTTCCTGCCACTCACCATTTGGACTGCAGAGCAAGTTCTGCTCCCTTAAGGAACAGCATTTTGGGATTTCCCTTTGCTGGTCAAGTATTCTACTTCTTGCACTCAGTCCTGGAACCTGGACTTCACCTTCATTGCTTTTGTTTATTGGTGTTCTGATGTGTTTCATCAGTAAGCTCTGTGAACGTGGTGACTATTTCCTTTGCATACTCAACGCTGATCATTTATTTGATGCTCAATTAATATCTGTTAGAGGAACGGACTTAAAATGAAAAGACAGTGTGCCTACAAAGTAGCTCTTGGTTTTGTCCATCACTGTAGTATCTTTGTAGCCACAGAAAGAATGGGTTTTGGGGTATGGGAAGGTTTTGTTCAATAACAGGAAGTAGGAGATTGATAATTATGGAGTAAAGCAACCCAATGTTTTTTATTCATTTTTTAAATAAAGGAGTTAATGTCACTATTTTATGATTTTAAGAAACTTTAAAAATATGTTTAAAACTTTTAACTGCGTGGTATGAACATATCGAATCTCATAGGCTAGGGATTCCATTACATTTTAAAGTCACCTTCATTCAGGGTTGATGTCATGGTTCAGAGGGAGTTTTCCGGTTGAGGTCTATGGGTGCAGAACGTTGAACACGGGTTTTCAGAAGAAGTCTGCCTACCTTGAAGGCAATCGTCACTCAATGGATGTCAGTAGGTTTTTCTTTAAGAAAAATTGTTTTATATCCTCTATCTGACTCAACAGATTAATTTCCTTCTTTTAATGTTTTATTTTAGTAAATTATAAATTTTTCCCATTTTTAAGCTTGGTTTATATTTATACAGACTTTAAGTGTTATAGCTTCCCCATTTAAGCTTCGGTATTTCACCTTGATGTAGGCAAAGTTTATATTTGTTATCAGCTTTGTTGCTAATTCAATGAACTTTCTGAAGGAAAGAGAACAGAACTTTTGGAATTTAAAAGCACTTTGAAGTGTTCCTATTCTATGAGAAAAAATTATTTGGAGAAAATCAATTTAAAAGCATATCCTTATTATGTTTTTCTCTACTGATTAATACTGTAATTATTCAAATTTAACTTTTAAGTCAGAAATCTCTTTTATATATATCTATTTTTCATACTATATATAATTTTACATTATACATTGTGAAATACTATGTTTATATCTTTCTGTTTCTATCTGTAGTGTGACAATCACTGATATTTTATTTTTAAATCTTTTTCCTAGATAAAAATTCATAAAACTGTTATTAACTTTCAGTTTTTAATCCATGAAGATATACTAGTACTTACTAAAAATTGAATTTTCTGTTATTAGCTTAACTTTGGTTGTTGGATAAGAATCAGTCTATGTGAAATGTGTACATACTTTCTTTTTAGAGTATGCTGGATAAAGGACATTGTTGTGGCTGTAACTGCAGAGAACATGGAAGCCATGAAGGGCATTATTCAGAGGTACCAGCATAAACGCATCTCAGTAGTGCAGGCTGGAGTGACCCGCCACAGGTCTATATTCAATGGATTGAAGGCACTGGCCCCAGATCAGCCAGACGCGAAGCTTTCGAAGCCGGAAGTAGTGATTATCCATGATGCTGTGAGGCCTTTTGTTGAGGAAGATGTGCTCATTAAAGTTGCCACAGCTGCCAAGGAACACGGGGTAAGTAGTTAACACTTGGTGAGAAAAGATAAAGGAGGCAAACACTATAGAGTGGTTCATTTGCTCAGTTTTGATAGAATTATGTTTAAATGTCAGGTTATTTAAAATGGGCATGATAATCTAAAGATATTAGGGTAATTTGTTTTAGGAACTTTATATTATAGAATGTGAGGCTGTTCTGGAATTTATCTGGCTATGGTCATTTATCATCACAATGTAATATGAGCTGTTTGGAGGAGAATGTAGTAATAATGTCATTAGAATATAGAAAATGTCCAAGAAATCACTCAAAAATCTGGCTCATTGCATTCCAGTTTTGTGTTTTGAATTTTCAGAGGGGGTTTATTTTCTAGCAAAATAACTAAGATTTTTGCACTCCTTAGGGTGAATCATCTTTATATGACAGAATTGCTTTTACTTTTATTTCATCAAAACAAACACAGGCTTGCAAAAGACCTATTGTAATCTCTAGAACATGTGGTTTTTTTTCTTTTTTCTTATTTTATCAGGTAAAATTCTCTAAGTAAGGTAATAAGTAAGATTGTAAACTTAAGTTCACAATCTAAATTTGAGTCACAGTGAAAACAATTATTGCAGAGACTTGGTATAGTACAATAGAAATAATCTGTGGAGTCTGACAGATTTAGTCCCAATTTTTAGTTCTTCTGATTATTAGTGATGGAGTTCAACTTTCTAAGCCCCTTTGGGCCTGTTTATTTTACTTGTAAAGATTTGTGTAAGGTTTTAGGATAGAAAGTTTATGAGTTAACTAATAAAATTCTAAGTATTTAAAAATATTATTTTGAGGTGAATTATAACATGACTGTAATAGAGTTTCCTTTAAGGATAGTAGAATCATCTCAATTTTCTGAGCCATCCAGGAGGCCAGGAAGTTATAAAATAGTCATCTGGGAAAGACAGTCTATGACTTCTCTTTTATTATATGTATTTGGGTCATCTAGTTAGGAAATTTCCCCCAATTTTATCTACTTTCCTACAACACAGATTTACTAAAATTTAGAACAATATAAGCTTTCCATAGATTAAGTGAAACATTTTGATTTCTTTAATGTGACTTCCAAATGGTATTTTGATGCTGTGAAAATTTGGTCTAGGAGCGTTAGTGACTACAAAACTTTCTCATGGCTCCCATGCTCCTTCTGTGACCCCTTTCCTCTTCTCCAGCTCTGTAGCTGTGGTAGAGACAATGTAATCAGTTACAAAAATGGTGAGTAGCAATACTGGAGCAAAAAGTGTATAATTTAGGAATTTGAGTAAAATTTTACAATTTGAAAAACTTCCTAAGGAAGACTACATAATTTGGGCAGGTAGTTAGAAATTTTGGTGCATATTAAATACACATGAAAATATGGCTCTTTGCCTATGTTACCTTTAGGAGAAATATTACTCAAGCTCACTGTAAAATTCGCACATATTTAGAATTTTCTTGTTGTTGAGCATTGTGTTTGTGAGAGATTATTTCTAGGAAATTGTCTATAAAGTGATTCTTTTGGGTGTACGTCTTTTGGGCCTTTCACCTTGCTTCACTTAATATGTTAAGGAGATGATAAGTTTCATACAGATGTAAGATGAGCATGTATTAAGGATTTTACTTAATTCATTAAAGAGGGAACAAGATATGTTACAACTCCTGGGAAGCACAGATTTATAAGAAATAAAGAAATGTTGAAATGAATTCACAAATAGATACAACTGCTTTTCCAGGAATGAAGGGTGTCAGTTGGACCTCCACTGGACAGAAGTTATTTGCATGTTTATAGATAAGAATTTTTGCATTGATATCAGTTACCTACAGTTGCCTATAATTTCCAAGAGTTACAAAAGAGCTGAAAGGCAATAAAAGGCTAGATTGAGCTAATCTAGAAGGGTCTGCTCTAAACAATACGTAGTTTTCCATTAGTAATATGTATTTGTTCATTATTCTAAATTTCATCATAGTGGTTAGGATAGGCACTCAATAACCTCAGAAAATCCAGTCACTACTTCCTGCTAACTTTCATACTGTTTTAATCATAAAAATATAAATGCAATTAATAAAGACTTGTACTAGTAGTTGAAGTTCTTACATTGGCAGGAATTTCTGGCATCTTTTATAACTGCTGGCCAATAAATTGCAAAAGATGGGCTTGAATCAAATGCTATCCTAAGGCAAGGAAAGAGTAATGTCTGCTTAGTCAAAGCCACTTCACAATTTGTTTTTCATGAATTCCTTTGAACTCCTTCCCCTTTATTCTTTTTAATTGTGTTCTATAGACTCAGAACTGACTTTCTTATTTTCTTAACCCCTATTTCCAGCTCTACCAAAAGGTCCCTCTCTGATAAATCGTTTTCTAAGTAAGCTACACAGTGTGACAGCCCTTTAGGTGGTGTACATGCTAAAGGTAACCATGATATTTTAACTTACATCACATTTTGGATAAAACAAAACATGTTGATGAAGGTACATTACCTCAGGAGACCAACAAGTCCAAAATGAAGGCTGACATTAGAGGTGCCTACATAAAGGAACTCAAAAGTATCTCAAGGACACAGTTTTACTCTTCATTTTCTCTGCACCATTCTTGGGTTCCCCAGATTTGATATGGTCTCAACAGGACCAGCAGTGAAATCCTTTTAGTGTTTATTCATCCTTATTCTTTTTTTTTTTTTAAAGATTTTATTCATTATTTTTAGAGAGAAGGTCAGGGAGAGAGGAAGAAAGGGAGAGAAACATCAATGAATGGTTGCCTTTCACCTGCCTCCAGCTACAGACCTGACTAGTCAGCTGGCTTACAACCTGTTTATGTGCCCTGACTGGGAATCGAATCAGTGACCTTTGGGTTTGCAGGCCGGCACCTATCCACTGAGCCACCAGCCAGGGCCATCCTTATTCTTGATTATAGTTTGGGCATAAAATTCTAAGGTAACCTCATGGTTTTCTTTCCAGTACTTTGAACATATACTATATCATTATTTCCTAGTTTTTATGCAGCTTTTGAGAAGTCAGCTGACCAATCTAATTGTATCCCATGAAAGGAATCTGCCTTTTCTCTTTGGTCAGTATAAGATGATATATCTTATAAGATAATTTATTTTTCAAAGGTTTATGGAGACATCATTTCATTTATAGAAAGAATATACATTTCTTCATTAAACATTAACTAGTTTTTACTTAGAAAATCATTGAGTCATCTTCTAGAGGGAAACTGAAATTTATATAATAACCAGAAATTGTGACATGCGGTGTGTGGGTGTGTTTTTATGTGATCTCCTTGGATTCTGCAGCATGACTATATTTATCAGTGATTGATAGCACTTTGGCAATTACTTTAAGTTTAATATGTGTACATCAGAAAGAATGTACTTTCCCATTACTTAGTTTTACAACTTTATGCAGTGTATTTTAGATATGTTCTAAAATAGAGATGGAAAATCACTTGGCAGATGTTGGCTGGTTTTGCAAATTTGACATTAGATAGAAGCAAGTATGGCTAATAATCACTTGTGCTTGATCTCTGTGGGATAATTTTGATCATCAGCAAGTGGACTGAAGGTCAGCATTTAGTCCTGGGTAGGATTCAGGTAATGAGCCATCCTGGATCATTGGATCCTGTGTCATTATCTATTGGAGAGACACCGTGGCATTGATTTAAATCCTAGCTCTAATGAAGCAGTTTTGTTTGTGAGTTAGTAGTGAGTTATGATTTAGTGGGGAATTTTAGGCTTACTTTAGCAAAGATTTAAATGCCCATGAAAAGTGCTGAACTGTTCCTTGACCACCATGGGATGAGATGAAACTTGATCTGTTTCTGATGCTAGAGAAGATCCTGTGTGAAAAAGCTTTTGTTTTACTTCATTACTTAAAATAACTAAAACCTGTATATATGTTCAGTGCATTACTTTAAAATAAAGTTGGAGAAGAGGATCAAGGCAAGAAAAGTTGTTCTAGGGATTAAAATGAAATTTACATATCCAAGTAGGCAATACTATACCAGATCATATTAGATTTAAAGTAAATGTTTCTAGTTTAACTTCCAGGAATTAAATTTCGGTTCAGAGTAGGGCAAAAGGGTATTCTTGTTTTATTATTTCTTAATTATTGTATTATTTTTCATACAGATAGCTGTACACCTATTTTTCCCCATGTTGTATGTAAAATGAGGACTCATTCTTTTTAGCTGCATGTTCATTTTTAGGGGTGTTTTGTAATGAAATAATAACCTAGACAGAGGTTTTTCTAAAATACATATATTTCTATATTGAACAAATAATAGATTCTTTTAACTTATCAAAAAAAGGAGATTGAAAGTATTCTAATATAAAATAGTCATAATTGCTTAAGAAGGATTTTATTTATTTAGTTTTAGAGAGAGAAGAAGGGAGGGACAGAGTGAGGGAGAGGAACATTGATGTGAGAGAGAAACACTGGTCAGTTGCCTTTCCTACACCTCCAAAGACTCAGCCTGCCACCCAGACATGTGCCTCGACCTGGAATCGAACCAGTGACCTTTCTGTCCAACTGAACTCAGTCTACTGAGCCATGCCAGCCAGGACAAAATATTCAAAATCTTGTCATTTAGGAGTCTTTCAATCAAGACTCCTCCTCCTCCGCTGAGATTGTAATGATGAGGCTGGAGGGGATTTCTGTTATACGTTGTCATAATTAGCTTGAATGGGGATGGCTGAGGAGGAATGCCTGTTAGCACCTGCTATGTAAATGGATGATAAGTTTGTTCAGTTTTGCTTTAAAAAGTGAACAGTAGAGTTGGGGTTCATTATTCCACATTGTATGCTTTATATATCTACAATCATTTCCATGCTTTGACATGTGGAAATACTTGGACAGATTAGTCTGAGAGGCAAGTAATCACTGTAGTGCTGAGCTGTTAGCTTCCATTCAGGGCTTATTATGCTAATTCCCAAGGAGACATGCATTTGATAACTTGGAAGTCATGCTTCATATAACAGACTTCTCAGATCACTGTTATTTGGGAAGCAACTAACCATCTTAGCCTACGTATACTGCTTCCAAAATTTGATGGGTCTACTTAAGGTCCTGTCTCTTGCCTTGTGAGCAATCCTTGCACCACTGCTTTGGAGCTATGGGTGGCCATATGACTTGTTTCCCTCAGAGAGATAACTCTTCTCCAGGGGGTGCTGCATGGGGGCATTAGAAGACTTTCATATTCCCTTTTTGCTTCTTCTGGTATGGAACCTCTGTGCTAGATGTGATCTGGGGCAAGGGAGCCAGGTCCCAGGATTCTCTGCCATTTCCAGGGCAGATCCTCACCCTGTAAGTGAGTGTTTACAACTTCTTGGCCACACTTGCCTGTTATTTAGCCTCTGCTAGTGTCATGGAGCAGCATGTGGGAGGGGACATGTTAGCATTCTGCCTCTCCTATTGGGAACTAGGGGGAGAGGGAGCCCCATTTTTTAGTATGAACATTAGTTACACTTAACTGGACATGGAATGGAGGAAGAAATGTATCATGACTTGAGTACCACAGGCCCTCTTTGTTCTCACCAAAATTCAGTAGATCTTCTTGAATAAATGTTTCCTAATTTGCTGAACACCTTTAAGACAATTTTCAAAGGCCTTTCAATAGTTGTTTTATACAACTTCTTTTCACTAATTCTAGTTGTTTTGTTGGGGAGAGAATCTGCAAAGCCACTCTTGTTGACAATTTGTATGTCTTAAGTTCTCTTTTAAAGAAATTTTCACTTCATGGCCTGTCATGAACTTATCTATAAGTAATTGCAATGGATATTTAATATTTTATTTCTTAAAAAGCAGTGTGTGTATACATGTTTGTGCTCATATTTCTTTCCTGTTTTGTCTTCTAACCTCTACTGATAGGCTTGACCAGTTGGGCTGGTTCCTTATTTACCTTATGACCTTTCACCTACTTGGACATAACTTCCTCCCTGTCACCCCTGGCTGTCTCCTCATTTTTACTTTTATGCCTAGGGTCCAAATTTTAACTTGAGTCACTGGAAATGGTGACACAGTTTGTAAACTATCTATATGACTCATACATTAGCTTTGATTTTCAGCCAATCTCTTGGCTCTTGTAAACTAGATGATGGGCTATTTTTGTTCAGATGTTGGTCTTAAGACCAAATATATTGTATTTATGTATTAAGTTCATGTGCTGCAATCCCCACATGACAATTATGTGGAAAACAGGGTATTTTGGATACAACATAAGGAAGTTTACTTTAACTGTCTACCATAGGAACTATATTTTAAGCTACTTCTCCAAGGCAGCTGTCTGGTAATGACCTCTGACATATTACAATGAGACTGTATTAAAGATAAAAGTAAATATTATCAGATATGAAGGTGTTTTCTTAAAGGTTAGATGCATCTACTAATGAAACAGCTTTTATCAGAACAATTGCTATTAATGGATCTTTGCTTGAATCTGCATTCCATTGATGCTATGTTTGAAGGGAATTGTTTTTCACAGGAATTAGAACAAGACATAAATTCCTTGCCACATGGGTTGTTGTTGAATCTCTTTTTGGGGATCTTAGGAATATGTTTCCTTGATTATCTAATGTGTAAATCAAATCTATTGAAGGCACATAAATTACTAATGTATGTATAATCCATTTCAGTTCTTTCATAATAGCCTTTCTCCCATCTTCAGGGAATACCCAATTGTATCTTTGCTCCCCTTCTTGGTATTTGACTTCAGTGGTATAGTATATAAAAAGAATTTTGAATCTATAATGAAGAAAATTTTCTACCTGTTAGCATTTGGAATTGTAATATTATGGGATTGGTTTTTGATATGACATGGTTTGATTTATGAACTAAATTAACAGTTGTTCTACTATTTTCTTGAGGTAGTTTGATGAAGGTCTGAATAGGATCTGCTTTCAGAAATAAGATACAGAGTTTAGCATTTTACTTCAAAATATTTTCTAGATGAAATAAATGTGTTATTGTCTTGTTGTTTGTCATTTAGGCAGCAGGAGCAATTAGACCCCTTGTATCCACTGTCATTGGTCCATCTGCTGATGGTTGTTTAGACCACTCACTGGAACGTGCCCAACACAGAGCAAGTGAAATGCCCCAGGCTTTTCTGTATGATGTGATCTATGCAGCATATCAACAGGTAAGAATTCTGGCTTTAAAAGGAAATGTTTTAATTACTTATTTTTAGAGTGAGGGGCAGGGAGGGGAGAGAGAGAGAGAGAGGAAGGGAAGCCTTGATGTGCAAGAAAAACATTGACTGGCTGCTTCTCTCCCCAAACTGGGGACCAGGCTGGCCTGCAACCCAGACATGTCCTCTGACCCGGAATCCAACCAATGAGCTTTCACTTCTGTGGGACAGTGCTCAACCAGCTAAACCACACTGGTTGGGGCAAAAATTCTGGCTTTTTACAAAAGCTGCTATGTTGGAGGGTCACTAAGATCACCCCTACATCTGGAGATTTTCTAGAAGAACTGGTGGGGCTCAGTATATAAGGCCTGTTCCAAAAGTATCCAGTTACATGAATGAAAAAAAGAGACATTTATTGGAAAAGGTACCAGATACAAGAAACATTGTACATAGGACAATGATACCTCAGTCCCTTTCAAAGTAGGCACCTTGGAACCTCACCATTTTCCCAGTTGCCATCAGCCTCCCCATCGTATTTTTTGAGTTTCTTCGATGGTTTGAAATCTCTTTCCTGTCAAAAGTGATTTCAGTTTTGAGAAAACCCAGATGTCACAGGGCACCAAATCTGCGCTGTTAGGGGCTGTCACCTGGGTGATTTGATGTTTTGCCAAGAAACTCAGCATGACATATGATGTATGAGCAGGCAAGTTGTTGTGATGAAGCTGCCAATCACCAGTTGCCTATAGCTGTGCCCTTCTGAATCACTCAAATACTTTCCATGGAGGAATGTTCAAGCTTAACACAATATTGGATGCAGATTCATTCATTTTGACTTTGATGACCACACACTACACATGCTTATTCAATGGCCCCTACCGCCCCCACTGACTACTAGTACAGTGAAGTTGTCATTGTTCATGCATACAAATTTCAGTCCATTTTCCTTGGCTGCCAGGGTATATTAATGCCAAGAAAACTGTTCTTGTGTTGTTAACAATGGCTCAGTTTTTTCCAGATGACCTTGTATAGTTGTACTCATGGCTCAAATTGATTATAGTGAAGCAGTGAGGATGAAAGCTGGATCCTATGAGAAAGAGATGTAGGCAGAGCGCAGAGAAACCCATGTGCAGGTTTCCTTATGCTCTTTCCTTCCCCGAAGGGTAATACAAAGACCACCTTCCCCCCAGCATCAAAAAAGCAGCAACATGTACAATGTTTCTCCCTAGGGAGGCCCATTGGAGACTTGGTGTCCAAGATGTTTGCTGGGGTCAGTCACATAGACATTCTGCCTACCACATTAAAAAATTCTGATTCCCCGAAGGAGAGCAGGTATTTAACATAAATCATATTTTTATGCTAACAGTCTGAGTCCAGTGAGTCACCCTTATCGGTTAAGTGCTCATTGGAAGTCCTCCCCGAGCGGGTTTCCCACGTGCGGGTGAGGGCCCACCTAGGGAGCAGGTGTTTCTGAGCTCAGGCCTGATGGGGTCAACTTTCTGCACAGCTGGCGGGGACATTGTGTTAATTAAAACTTTACAGGTAAGTTCTTTCAAAACATCAAATCATTTATTCATGTTTAGATTATACTGGATTACCTTTGTTTGATTGTTCATGTTTTGGAAACCTCTTGTACCTGTGTAAATTTTACTGCCATTAATTTTCATATTTATTGGTTAAACCATTATTGAATCGCAGGCATTATGCTTGTCAGAAACTTCCCAACAAAATATAACTTAGAGACTAACCCAGTGCTTCTGTGATGTTAGACAACAGTAAATATGAGGTAATGGTACTATGAATATTAACATTTAACATCATAGAAAAATAATACATATTTTGGATAGAGGATATTTAATCACATACATACATTAAAATAGGACTCAATCTTGACTATCAGTTACTGTTTAAAAATTCTAATGTAAATTAGCCCTGGCTGGTAGCACAGTGGTTAAGGCGCCGGCCTGTGAACCCAAAGGTCTCAGGTTTGATTCCCCAGCCAGGGCACATAACAGGGTTGCAAGTCAGGTCTCCAGTCAGGTCTGTGGCTGGAGGCAGGTGAAATGCAACCATACATTGATGTTTCTCTCCCTCTCTGCCTGTCTCTCTTCCCCTCTTTCTAAAAATAATGAAATAAAAAATCTTAAAAAAAAAAGCAAACCATGGTTAAAAAAAAAAATTCTAATGTAAATTAGAATTCATTTTAATGATATGAATAGTCAGCCATGGCTTATATTGTTTTCTTAAAATAATGAATTCGAAGTATAGGAATTTGCCTATACTTCATTATTAATCATATAAATATCATGCTACTATACTATAATTTTTTATAATATAATTTTTACTATACTATATATAATTTTTTAAATTCAAATATCCTATTTTACAGACTAAGTTTTGCTGAGCCAGACTATATCTCCCATCTTGAAATTAATGAAAAAATTTGTTTATCCTGATATAAATATTTATATTAGGATGAATAAATATATGATAGCTGTATTTTAGACAAAAATTGGACTATAATTTCACGGTCTTCACATTAGAGTAGTTTTTCAGTGTTTTTTGCTGGAGAATTAAGCCCTAATGTGCTGAGGCGCTGGTTCTCAAATACAAGTTTCTTTTCTGGGACTCCCCTGCCTGCTTATTTTGCTGCATGCGTCTTAGACACTAGGTAAATTATCACTTTCCTGCCCTCCTGCTCCCTCCCAGACTAGGTTAGGTCAACTCACTGTACATGTTCCCAGTGCCCTCTTTTTCTGCCCAGCATCAAAGTTGCACGTAATTATTTGGGAAGCCATTTATAAAATATGTGACTCCTCTGCTGAGCCCTGTGAGGCAAAACTATCTGCCTTGTTCTTAGCAACTTACCCGATATATTGTTAGTACCAAGTACATACTTGTTTAGTGGGAAAAACACAAGACATGCTTGTAGATAGAAGTCTGTCCCGAAAGTATCAGCTGCGAAAACTTTCAATTATGTTGATATTCATTCAATACTCTTGAATATGTGGGAAAGGTCCAGTATACATGTTCTTCCCTCTGCCTGGGCCACTTTTTCCAGAAAATCCACATTAGTTGTTTCCACTCTTCATTTAGGTCCTTGTGTACATGTCCCCTTCTCAGAGAAGCCTACTTGATAAGCTTACATAAAATAGTATTCTCTATCATGTATTTCTTTATTCTGCTTTAGTTTTCCTCATTAGATATCACTTTTTGACAAACCCATAGTTTTGGTAGGTATTTGTCTCTCCCCACTACTGGTATGTCAGCTCTACAGGTGCAGGGACATTTCTTATTTCTAGCATCTGGAAGAGTTCAAAGGTTCTTAATATGGTAAAATGAATGGATTTTATGCATACATACATATGGGTATATAGATGTATATTTTTATGTTAACACTGATGTTAATTATTGTTAAATCTCTGCTTAGGGATAATGTATATTCACATATGTATATATTTATAAATTCTTCCTAGAATCTTTAAGAAAATCATCTGAACAATTATTAGTATGGACAAAGATTTGCATATAAAGTTTTTTATGGCAGCATTTTTGTAAGTGTGAAGTTTCTAGAAATCAATTAGTGATATTCATTGGTAAAAATTTTAAAAAGCCACTTAAAGTTTGTGTTCTTGTAGAATTTCTGGGCATAAAAATGCTCATGACAGAATGTTGCCTTAATGATGATATAACCTAATGATACAAATTTATATTAATAGCTATATATAAAATATATTTTACATCTTTATAGGTTGAAATGTATGTGTGTAGAAAAATTGACTGCAACATTGAATATTGAAATGTTATTAATGTTTATGTCTGGGTTGGTATTAATTTAAAATTCATCAAAAAAGCTGAAGGTGTGGTAGATATATGATGAATAAATACTTCAGTATTATTTTTATTGCTTTTTGGGCTTTTTGTGTATTTATTGGTTTTACTTTTGTGACTTAAACTCATCTAAAATTTTTTAATGACATATTATGAGCTTGCTAAAGGAAAATATTGCTAAGTTGAATAATATAAATTTCAACAGTGAAAATTATAGTGTTTAGGAGGAACCCCCAAAAATCATTTCAGAGGATTTTTATTAAATATTCAAATATGTAATTCTTCTATGCAGTTTTGTGAAAAATAAATTTGTAGAAAGAAGCTGTTCAAGTTACATAAATCCATTTGTTGAGAAAATTTCTATGCTGGTCACAGATGGTATTCTGAACTTTATTTGTTTAGTGACCTGCATCATTTCTAACACTCAAGTTTTTAGGTTCTTCTCTGAAAGTGATTTTTAGAGTATAACTTGTAAACTAAGTTTGCATGAAAGATACAGAGGGACTCAACCAGTGAGTTTTCTTGATTGTAAATTATGTACCTTTTTGGTTTACTATCTTAGACTTTACTGTAAGAATAGTTAATACTTAAATATTGCAACTTCTCAATCTCTATTATGAGATTTTTTTTAAGTGCCCATTTAACTTGAAAGGGTAAAACATTCTTAAGAACCACAATCAAAACAAACCCATTATGGTCCAGGAACTAGCTGGATGACCCATGGACATGGACAACAAGGGAGATTGACTGTGGGGGGTCAGGGGAGTGGGGAGGGGGAGAGCAGAGAGAGAGAATGGGATGAGTGTAATATAACAACAATAAAATTAAAAAAGAAAACATTTAATGAAAAGCAAACAAATGAACAAAAAACACAAAACAAACCCATTATGGAGGATTCCTCTCATATTGGTCTTCTAGTACAAGAATATAATAATCATAATATTAAATAAACACAACAGAAATTCTCTTTTGTAATAGTCTAACCCAATCCATATGCATTAGAATAAATAGAACTTGTATCTTGTAATGAGTGCTAACACATTGGGTTTCAAGTGTTGAGTTGATAAGAAACCAGTCAAGAAGACAATGTTATAAACAGTGTCTTTTCTTTATATCCACAAGCATTACACTTTCCAGAGGTTTTATTGCCATTTTACAATATGTAGTTCCCCAAAGGAGGAGACTTTGATGAATGTTCAGTTGGGCCCTCCTGGGTTTGGATGTGATTAGGAAAAGCCTCAGAACCAAGTTTCAGAAAAAATCTCATGTTCCATGGGATTTAAAAAAGGAAACATAGAAGGGATAGGAGGAAGACATAAATAATTTTTTAACAAATGGAGGATTGAGGACAAAACAGGAATGAAAAGATCATCAGGGAAAGATTGAGTGAAGGATGAAAGAAAATGTGAAGAAATGGGCGAAAAGGAGAAGTAAAGGATTTAAAGATAACACTTTTTGAGCCCTAAAGAGCTGACTTGTTAGGACCACCATTTTTCCCCTTATAAATTTTAGCTGAAAACCATGGTAGCAAGCTGCACATTGTCATTAATAAAACCACAATCTATATATTATTTATTGTACTTTATAAGATAAAATAAATTCATAACTTTGTGGTGTTTTTGAAGAGTTATTTAAATACTTTTCAAAGTTATGCTTTTTCCTATTTGTCATATTTCTCATCTTTTTATCCTATTCTCTTTTTGTCTCCCCTGCCATTATTTTTTCTTTTACCTGTTTTTCTAGGTAAGCTCATGTAGCCAGATCATTTTCCTGGTCCTAACTTTGGAGAAAATTCAAGTGCATTGTAGGAAAAAAGTACATCTTATGACAGTGGTAGGGAATTCCTTTGAGAATAATGTCTTCAATATCAAAAACTTCATAATAGACTAAAATTATAAATTATTTTTGTTCTTTATTTACTATATGTGTATGATACTGGTTTATAAATGATTTTCACCAACTTGCTTTTCTTTGAATCTTCTAAACTTGATTGTGGTTTGAAAACTGTTCCATCAAATCTTACCTAAATAGATTTTGAAGAAAATAAATCTTTTGACAGTTTTTCTCTTGTCATTCTGGTTCACCTTGATTAGTGTGTCACATCAAAAATCACCAGAGGTGATTTGCAAATCAGTTCATATTCCTCCTTATGTGGCTCTCTGTGGCCCACAGATAAAGGACTTAGTGTGGTGGCATAATTCTCTTTCATTACTCAGAACTCCAGTCTGTGGAGCATGGCTTAGTTTTCTCACACCTGCCTTTTGTCCTACAGTGTCTATTGTTGGCATATGTCATTTCTTTTACTTTTCATTAAAAAGAAGCAGACAAACAAGGAACAAGAAACATACCTCTGTTTTGGGCTTTACCTCCTCCTCACAGTCATTTACTGACCCCCAGATGATTTATTGAAACTTTTGAAATCTGCCTTCTTGCATCCTATCATGTTTCAGCATGAAAATTATTTTTGTTTTATTTATTTTTAATATTTAAAATTTTTAGTTAAACTTATTGGGTAACATTGATTAATTGCATTATGTAGATTTCAGGCATACGACTTTATGATACAACATCTGTGTATTCTGTTGTGTGCTTACCACCTGAAGTCTAGTTTCCTTTCATCACCTTGTACTTCACCTCATTTATTCTTTTTACCCTCTTCCTTCCCCCATTATCCTCTGTATCCCTCAGTTTAATTTTGTTCTTTTTGTTTAATATCCCACATATGAGTGAAATCATACAGTTCTTGTCCTTTTCACCTTATTTCACTTAGCACAATACTCTCAAGTTCTAGATATATTATAGCAAAATGACAATGCTTTACTCTTTTAATGGCTGAGTAGTATTCCACTGTATACATGTTTACCACACCTTTACCCAGTCATCTGTTGAAGCACACTTGGGTTTTTTCCATGCATTGGTTACTGTAAATAATGGTTCAGTGAACATAGGGCTATATATATCTTTATGAAAGTTGTTTTCAAATTCTTCAGGTAGATACCCAGAAAGGAATTGCTTATTGATATGGTAATTCTATTCTTAATTTTTTGGGGAACCTTCATACTGTTTTCTATAATGACTGCACCAATTTACATTCCCACCAGCAATGTATGAGGGCTCCTTTTCTCTACATCCTTTGCAACACACATTTCTTGTCTTAGTGATAATAGCCATTTTAATGGGTGAGAGGTGGTATCTCATTATGGTTTTGAGGTTAGGGGATGGAGGGAGTGAGGAAAATGGAAAAAGGACTCATGGACATGGACAACAGTGTGGTGATGGCTGGGGGAGGAGAGTATAAGCGGACTAAATGGTAATGGGAAGAACACAGTAAAGATTAAATTAAAAAAATAGTAAATTGTCTTATTTATGAACATAGTATACCTCAGTTATTAAGATCTTCTTTCATTCTTTGAAGGATTTTTACTTTGTTATATTTTGTATATTATTTATTAGTAATTTCTTAAGTTGTATGTAACTATTGTAAACTGTTTTGTATTGTATTTTCTAACTTGTATTTATTCTATGTTCCCCTGAATCCCTGTTGAAGACTGAGCTTATAACAGTCAAATTCATTGAACTCTAGTGTTAAGTTTGTACTTGAATTCTTCTGTTTTACATAAATTATCTTATTGTACTAATACTGAGAAATCTATATTTTTGAATCTTTTTCTTTCTTTTTTTTTTTAAAGATGTTATGTATTTATTTTTTAGAGAGAGGGGAAAGGAGAGAGAAAGGGAGAGAAATGTCCATGTGTGGTTACCTTTTGCAGGCCCCGAAGTGGGGACCTGGCCTGCAGCTCAGGCACGTGCCCTGACTGGGAATTGAACATTGACCTTTTGGTTCCCAGGCTACAGCTCAATCCACTGAGCCACACCAGCCAGGGCTATTTTTCTTTTAGTTTTGCTTTTGGCCAGAACCTCTTGTATCACATTGTAGAATAGCAAAGATAATAAAGTAGGCTTTCAGAATTTCATTATTAAGAGTTCTGTATCTTAAGTATAATATTTGTAGTAGAGTTTTAATTTTATTTTATTTATTTATTTTTTTTTTTGCTAGAAAGCTTTTAATGTTAAATTAATCTTTATTTTCCAGAGTGGTTTCTTTTGAAAAATCACAAATAATTATATTTTTTGAAATCTTATTTTTCTATATGTAGTGTGGTCAGTGTGTGATTTTTATGTTTAGTCCTGATAATGTGATAAATTAACATAGCAGACTTACTGATGTTGAACCGTCTTTGATTCTGGGATGAACACTACTTGATATAATTTTTTATGCTATTTGATTTAGCTACCTAACATTTCATTTGGGATTTTCCCTCTGTGTTTATAGTAAAATTCTCCTCTATTTTTTTCTTATACTGTGCTTTATTTCATTTTCTTAGCTAGACTATGCTAATCTTACAGAATCAGCAGATTTTTCCTTTTATAAAATTTTATGTAACAATTCTTATTAGAAATATAGTATTTATTCTTTAAGTTTGGATAGAACTTCCCAGTAAAACTATCAAAGCTTGGGAACTTTTTAGGAGGGGTAGGGTTAGAAGAGCACCTTTATTTCTCTTCTATTAATTTTTTTGAGGAAACTGCTTCTTGTTTTACATAGATGCTACACCATTTTATATTCTCACCAATGGTGTGGACGTGTTTTAATTTCCAGTTTCTCCACATTTTGCCAACACTTTATCTATCTATTTATCTATCTATCTATCTATCTGTTTTTTGGTAATTGCCATCCTAACTGGTGTGATACTGCTTTGCCTATTTGGGGTGATTATGCACTCTGTGATGTCACTGACTCTAATCATATTTCTCTCTTCTTTTTCCTTCTTTCTTAACTGTATCTTGTAGTACCTTCAATCTAGTGGATGTATAATACATGTCATTGTGAGAATTAAAAAAAGCTATAGAGACTTTTTATGTAAAAAATATGGAATGCTGTCACAGAGAGCTAAGAATGTTTTCCATCGGGACTATAGAGTAGAAAATTGGACTCACTGTAGAAACCTTAGAGAACAATGCTACCTATTTTTTCATACTCTCACCCTTGTTCACACGTGTTCTCTAGGAATCATGTCTTAAAAAGATAGGAACATGTCTTTACCTGTGTAGACAATTTTTAAAAATGCAGTGTGGGTGCATTTCAGTTGTAAATGTCAGAACAATAGAAAACAAAAGATGAGGCAAGCAGATGACACAGAATCAGGCAGAAGAAAGGATATCAACAATAATAGGGTTATTGCTTTCTTCTTGTGGTTTGTCCTGAGTTCATGTTATTGAATTGGGAAGACAAGATCCTGGGAAAACATTTTTCAGTCCTGTAGATTACTGGAAATCTCTCTTGTGTTTGTGCTTTTCTGGCGAGAGAGTTAAAGGTGGGGAATGGAATGCGTGGGAAGAGGCCTACAATGGAAACACTTATTCTGTCAGGAGCAGTAGGGCCTCTTGGAGTTGTCAAGTGCTTTTTGTTTTATGTTCGAAAAACCCTGATCTCTTTGTTACAGGATTTGGCAAGAAAAGCTGTTTTTAAAAAAATAAACAGAAATGAACGGAGAGACACAGTATGAGTCTCCTCTTGATTTTTTCCCCTTTTTTTTTAACTGAAGAACTTTGTATCTCAAAGAAGGTACTGACTTCTGAAGGGCAGTCAGGAGAGGCCAGAGTTGTTGGGAAGTTTGAGAAGTTACACAGATGGACACCAAACACTTATAAACAAGTGTTTATCAGATCCTAGGCTTTGCATGTGGTGAGTGCTGACAGAACCTAGTACCCAAGTCACCCTTCTCCTCTAGCCCCTCCAAGGAGACAGAGTCGTTGAGCACCACACAATCCCCTGATCTCATGAACTGGTGTGCACTAGCAAACAGATACCATTATTTAGAGAGAAGCAATAAGGTTGAGAATGAAAATGTTTTGGTTCACTTAAATGGTAAGTGAGGTATGGGTTCATTCAGAACCAGATGATAAAATAAATTTTGATTTCACTTTTACTTTGTCCTTTTCAGTTAATTTGTGCAATGTATGCATTAGTATCGGAGTTGGTAACTTTGGTCGTTCATGGCAAAACAAAATCTATTTCCCAGGCAGCTATGAGAACTTCAAGTCTTATTTGAAGCTTTGTTTTACTTTAGAAAAATTGCCAAATGACAAAAAAGTATAGTGAGATATTTTGAGGATATATAGTGTACCTTATGAAGGCATATGGATTTTAAATTTCTATGACTTGACCTGGCTAGTGGATAAGGTGCCAACCTGTGAACCCAAAGGTCGCTGGTTCGATTCCCAGCCAGGGCACATAACCAGGTTGCAAGCCAGGTCTCCAGCCAGGTCCATAGCTGGAGGCAGGTGAAAGGCAACCATACATGGGTGTCTCTCTCCCTCTCTGTCTCCCTTCCTTCCCCCCTTTCTAAAAATAGTAAATAAAATCTTAAAAAAGAATAAAATAAAATTTATATGACTTTATTCATACCTTTTGTACATAATGTACCTAGTGTGTTTAAGCAGATGAATTAATGAAAAGTTTTTCCTGTGTATATCTGAATTATGTGCTATTTATCTATGGTGGAAATTGGTATGCCAGTTTCCACCATAGATAAAGTGGGAACTATTTCTCTTGATTAGATTAACCAAAAGAGCCATATGAATGAAATTTATTTATTTATTTAACTTATTTATTATAGTTTATTGATTATGCTCTTATAGTTATCCCAATTTTTTTCCTTTTTGTCCCCTTCCACTTGGCACCCCTTCTCCCTCAGGCAATCCCCACACCATTATTCATGTCCACAGTCCATGTGTGTAAGTTCTTTGGCAGCTCCATTCCCTATACTGTACTTTACCTCACCATGGCTGTGCTGTAGCTACCTATTTGTACTTCTTACTATCCTCTCCTCTTCACCTATTCCTCTCCACCTCCTCCCATCTGGCACCCCTCAAAGACTCTCTGCATCCATCGTTCTGTTTCTGTTCTTGTTTGGTTAGCTTGTTTTTTAGATTCAATTATTGATAGGTATGTGTTTTTGCCATTTTATTGTTCACAGTTTTGATCTTCTTTTTCTTAAGTCCCTTTAACATTTCATATAATGGTTTTGTGATGATGAACTCCTTTAGTATTTTCTTGTCTGGGAGCCTCTTTTTCTGCCCTTTGATTCTAAATGATAGCTTTGCTGGGTAGTGCAGTCTTGGCTGTAGGTCCCTGCTTTTCATGACATTACATATTCCTTTCTTATCCCTTCTAGCCTGCAAAGTTTCTTTTGAGAAATTAGCTGACATCTTATGGGAATTCCCCTGAAGGTGACAAAGTTCTTTCCTTTTGCTGTTCTTAAGATTCTCTTTATCTTTAACCTTTGGCATTTTAATGATGATGTGTTTTGGAGTGGACCTCTTTGCATCCATCTTGTTTGGAGCTCTCTGTGCTTCCTGGACTTGAATGTCTTTTGCCTTCACAAAATTAGGGACATTTTCTTTCATTGCTTTTCAAATAGTTTTTCAATTTCTTGCCCTTTCTCTTCTCCTTCTGACATCTCTATGATGTGAATGTTGGACCTCTTGAAGTTGTCCCAGAGGCTTCTTCCTTTTTTTGGAATATTTTTTCTTCCTGTTGTTCCAATTGGTTGTTTTTTGCTTCCTTATGTTCCAAATGATTGATTTGATTCTCGGCTTCATTCGCTCTACTGTTGTTTCCCTGTAAATTGTTCTTCATTTCAATTAGTGTATTCTTCATTTCTGACTGGATTTTTTTTTTTTTTAATGTTGCTGAGGTTCTCACTCAGTTCCTTGAGCATCCTTATAACCATTGTTTTGAACTCTGCATCTGATAGATTGTTTTTCTCCATTTTGTTTAGTTCATTTTCTGGAGTTTTGATCTGTTCTTTCATTGGGCCATTTTTCTTTGTCTCCTCATTTGGACAGCCTCCCTATGTTTGTTTCTCTGTATTAGGTAGAACTGCTTTTACTCCCTGTCTTGGTAGTGTGGCCTAATGTAGTAGGTGTCCTACAGGGTCTCGTGGCACAGCCTCCCTTATCACCCAAGCTGGGTACTTGAGATGTACCCTTTGTGTTGACTGAGTACACCCTCCTCTTGCAGTTGAGACTTGGTTGCTGTTGGCAGATCAATGGCAGGGATTTGCCCAGGCCAGTCAGCTGCAAGGACTGGCTGTGACCACTGACCACCAACTCTGCTGTCAGTGGAGAATCAGCTGTGCAAGGGCAAGGTGGTGGTGCTCTGACATGGTCTGTAGCTGTGCACTGGGTGAGGAGGTCCCGGGTGGTAGATGCCAAGGCCAGTTCTCCACTTGTGTTTTACCTGGGGCTGCACTGCATGAGCTACAAAGCAATTTGAGATGGCTGCTACTTATTCTGGGTTTGGACATTCCCTAGCAAAGTTAAGTTAAGAATTTAGGCTGGCTGCTGCTGGTACCATGCCTGGGGACACTTAGCAAGGGTATAGGGGATGGGGGCTCATTGAAGCCAGCTGTTACTTGTTTGAGAGGATTTAGGAAGTTATGAGGCATGAGCCAAGACCATGCATTCATATGGAAAATCTACTGTTAACCACTGAAAGTTGGGTGGGATGGATCCTCAGGGAATCTCCATGGTAGGGCAAATAGTGTTAGCCAGTTTGGTGGAGTCTCAGATATGGGACCCACCTGTGACTTTGTTGGGGGAGGGTTCAGAAAAGGGACAATGGCATCTGCCTGCCTTTCTGTGTTGGAGAAAGCTGTTCCCCAGATCTTGCCATGACACTAGACACTTCAATGTCTCCCTGTATGCCACTGTGCCTTTAAGTTGCTAGTCTGGTGCTGCAGCTTAGAGGGAGTGAGCCTGAGTAAATTCATGTATAGATTCGTTAAGAGGAACAAACTTCTTGGTACTTCAGAGGTTTCTTCTGGGTTTTGCAGTGAGAAGTTATGCATACTTATCTTCATGGCACTGGAACCCTGGTCTGGAAGGCCTGACGTGAGACTGAGACTCTTTGCTCCCAAGATATCCCTCCGGAATTTTTTTAAAAAAGAATTTATTCACCATTTTTAGAGAGAGGGGAAGGGGAAGGGAAAGAGGCATAGTGGGAGAGAGACATCAATGTATGGTTGCCTTTCGCCTACCTCCAGCTGTGAACCTGGCTAGAGACCTGGCTTGCAACCTGGTTATGCGCCCTGGCTGGGTATCGAACCAGCAACCTTTGGGTCTGCAGGCTGGTGACTTATCCACTGTGCCACCAGCCAGGGCCCCTGTGGAATTTTTATCCACCACACATGGATGTGGGACCAGCCCATTCCATACCTCTGCCCCTCCTACCAGATTGGATAGATGTGGTTTCTTTAATTCCATAGTTGTCTGAAACCCATTCAGTTCAATTTCTACCAGGTCTGAGTGATGGTTCTTCTGTAATTTAATTGTAACCTTAATGTGGTTGTGCCAGGAGGTGAGTTGCATTTGCCTATGCCACCATCATGACTGAAAGTCCATATGAATGAAATTTAGAAGGCTGAAGTAAAGCACAAACCATTTTCTCCTAATGTCTTTTTAAAAGTGTCAAATGGATTGACTGCCAGACACAAAGATGCCTGGTGGGTAGCAACTTGTCCTTGATCTCATTGTTCTCCTGAATGCTAGAACTATTGACTATCACGAACTCTAGATGCTTGTTTCAAGACCCATTGAGTTAGTGGCTATCTGGATATAACTTTCTGCATGTCTTTCCTTTCAAGGTCTCCCTTTAATAGCTGGATGTGCTTGTTTAGCAAAAATGACTAGTCAATGATGTCTTCTCTGATCCTTCAACCTGCTCTTACAGTCTGAGCCTTCCCCAGTGACACAACTGTGTAAGGTCTAGTTCCAATAACCCCTATCACATGTCACATACAGTGACTCTGCTCTCAGACTGACTGACACGTTATCTAATTCAACTGGGGAGTTGTGTCCACTTACATGTCATACAAGCAACTCTGATTATTTTCTTACACATCACTAAATTATATTTTTACCTTGATTAGAAAAGGATACATTTTCAGAAGATATGCCTCTCTCTTTAAAAGTAATATTTATGTGGTGTTTGGTGCCCAATTTTTTTGAGTTAGTAACATAGTTTTCTTCTTGGGTGTTTCACAAAGGATTGCCAAAAGAGCTAGCAGGAAAGCTTTGCTTTTAAGTGGTTCTGGCAGGGTTTCATTTTATTGGTCTGCTGCCTAGAATATTAAAGTCAGATATAATGACATGAAAGTTATTAACGACTAATATTAAAGCTGGCATGTTTAAGAACCCCCTCTCTTGTGGAGAATAAAGAGATCTGAAATAGTTCCTTGGGATCCAAACCTTCTAACTATTTGCCCTTCAACATGTGCTTAAATATTTTGGACCTTTAACAAATAAAAATTTAATCATTTCCCTATACATGATTTCAAAGTTTGTTGTTATTTTATGGGTATTATTTTTTTGTGGGCATTAATATCCTTAGCAGGAGTTTGCTGTTTCAGAACAGCTAGAGATGTAGTTCAGCATTATCTGCACAGTTAAAGGAGATATTTTCATATGCTTTTGAATAAACTCATTTTTTCTAAATCTTTTTAGGACTAATGGAAATCACTTTTTTCACTGAGAATATTTTGGACAAGGATTGATTAAAAAAAAAGACTTTATTCATTATCTTTAGAGAGAAGGGCAGGGAGGGAGGAAGAAAGGGAGAGAAACATCAATGTATGGTTGCCTTTCACCTGCCTCCAGCCACAGACTTGGCTGGAGACCTGGCTTGCAACCTGGTTATGTGTCCTGGCTGGGAATTGAACCAGCAACCCTTGGGTTCACAGACCAGTGCCTATCCACAGAGTCACCAGCCAGGGCCTTGGAAAAGGGTTGATTGTTAGTGAAATTTATGTGTAATGCTGAAATCCAAGATGTCAATTTTCTTCAAAAACCTCATGGGAAGTAGTCTGACACATAAAATAGAGGTACTAGTTTCTTGGTACATACTTCTTTGAGTCTTGGTGTTTTTGTCCATGAAAGAGGATTAAAAATACAATCTTCACTAGGTTTTTTGAGAAGATATTTAGAAATAGTAGAAAGTTAATAGAAGTTGGCTATTATGAATAATTCTATTGTTACTTGATTCAGTTTGTTCCGTCACCAATGAAGTTTTCACGTTAATACTTGTTAATTATATCAGCTTTTTTTCTTTAAGTGTTATAATTTTGAAAGAGGTTTGGAAATACCCTAGAAGTTTTTCTGTGCAATTTCTCTCTTGTTCTAATTGTATCTTTGTTATCGGATGCAGATAGGGTATAAGTTGTCAAACCAGAAAGGTATTGTTACTTTTATAATTGTGGTCCAATCATTTACTTTTTAAGTGTTATCGTATATACAGCAGTAATGGGTTTTAGTGCCTTGAGGTCATAACTGCAAACACAGGTCTTTACACTGTAATGTTGGATAAACTGACACGGGAGCAGGTGCCTGCTCAAGTCCCCATTCTGGTAGGTATTTCCTCTGCTGGGTCTGCTTGCCTTGCACTCTGGCACTGTAACATTCTTGCCATTCTTCCTCAAGCCTGGTCCCCTATGATGGAAGGGACCGGAAATAATGATGACATTGGGAGTTCAAAATGCCCTGTATTCATATCTAGCTCAGTCACCTTGAAGAATAATGGGCACAAGCTTTAATTTCTCTGGGATTCTATATTCCTATAAGTGAAGCATCTGTATGTACTACATGATCTAAAATTCTTCCCAGTTCTGATTTTATGGTTCAGAAATAGGCCAAGGATTGGGTGACGCAATGATTATCTGAAAAAGAATATAACTGAGTAGAGATTGAAAAGTCATCTAGTGTTCATTTACTTAGTTATATGAGCATAAACAGGCATGAACTACCAATGCAGCCAAAGAGACTGAACTGATGGAATAATTTAGCTGAAGTGTATACAAGGTGTTACAGTGGTAACACATTTGCCAGATGAATCACTGAAAGGATATTTTAAATTGTGTTAGAGAAGAAACACTTGTTTTGAAAGAGATTACAGACTTGAATTAGTGGTGTTGGGATGGGGGGACCAGAAGGCTCATTTTAATGGCAAAAATACTGGCCTTTGTTTGCAAACCTCCAGTAAATTGATCTTTTAGCTTATAGAATTAAAAAAAATATATATCAGCCATATCATATTTCTATTCAATCATATATTTCTTACTTTAAACAGTACAAATACCAATTAAATATTAGGATATATTATTAACTGAGTAAGAGAGATGAATCCTGGTTACTTGATTTAGAGACACTTGCCCTTTGCTTTGGTTGCAGTTTTCCTTTGGGTGTCTGTTGTGTCAAAGCTTCCACTGTGAGTGGGCACTTCTGTGTGAGCTGGGCGTGTGGGTAGAGTGGGGATTGACTGGGGAAGAGTACACCTGTTCTTTTTTCTTTTGCCTTAAGACTACTAGGTCATTTGAAACACTGAATGAAAATGTCCTCTTTGGCCTCATCTTAGGATATGCTTTCTTTGTTAAATTAACATGGAATTTTCAATTTATGCAAAGGAAAAGGGAAACCAGTTCGTTGAGTGCCCACTCTATGGAAGGCAGAATAAGTGGAAGGTGCTATTCCCATTTTGTAAGTAAGGAGTCAAGTGAACTTGCACAGAGTCAGTATCTATTTATTGCCAAAAACAAGATAAAAATCACAGCCTGATTACAATGCCTGCTGTGATTCCTGAAACTGATTCTACAACAATGTCATGCTTTAGCCTCATAGATTTTGATGGTGCCTACGTGTAAAAAGTAAAGTTACTTCGATAAATGTCTTTTTAATAAGGTTTGGTAACCCATGATGAAAAGACTAGAGACTGTTTTGTTAGTTAGTTAGTTTATAGTGTATTCAGCAGTGCATTTTTATTAGCATATTATCTGTCTTTTTATTTGTGTGGTTTTCATTTTTTGGGCTTAACTTTGTGGTTTAGTCCTCCTGTGAAGCATGTTTTTGATATACATGCCATAGGGGAGTAAGTGTATTTGAAATAGAAGAAATAACTAGGATGATTAACTCCATTATTTTCTGATGGCTATAGTTCAGGGAGGAGGTTCAGGAAACATTACGTTATGTGTTTAGTGGCATTAAATTCCATTTTTGGAAACATGCTTTTCTTAGCTATAATAGTCTTTAAGGTAATAAGAAAACTGCAAGGAAAAAATGTTATATCCTCCATTTCTAAAAATAACTACATTCTAAAATGACTTGACCAGACTTTTTCTTTCCTTCCCTTTAAAGTAATCTTGTTACCTTGTAAATTAAAAAAAAAAATGATTAAGTGTCCAAAGTCTCCATAGGCTGATAAATATAGATGACATCATTTTTTTCAGTGTGTACATTCCCTAGCACAAAATACTCAATGAAGTTAAAAGTATCAGAAGTCAGGGACTTTTTTTCTTTCATTAGAAGTAGGCTAGTTTGCTTACTGCATGCCTGGGTCTTGTGGAATAAGGAATGCATAAATGCCTTTTGTTTTCAACCATATTACAAATCGTCATGCTATATCTTGTCCTAGTGCTACATAAAGCAATATAATATTATGAGAAAATAGGCTAACTCTACATTGAGTGCCACATTTTAATATATTTTACTTTTTATGCTTATAGCTTTATTGATGCAGGTGAAGGAACTTATTAAATTTTGTTTCCTTATCGAAAAGACATTCTTGTTATCCTATTCTTCAAGAGGATGTCATCACTATAAAATTTTGTGCTTATAATGTCATCTGAAAATAAATATTATTTTCAGTAAGATAGTCTTGTAGGAATGGAATTTAATTTCCATTTTTTTCTTATAATCAATAAATTATAAGCAGCATTTTTTTTTCTGGTGTAGTAGCTTGCTTCTTGATTCTATATTTTCTGGCAGATAAACCAATGATGTCACTTGAAGTGGTACCTAGGTCTGGTAGCACTCTGTTCAGATTGCAGCCAGGTGACGTTGACCCAGATGACGGAGCAGCGATAAAAACAAATCTGGAAACACAGAGTCTCTAGTTTATTTATTTTTTATAGTTTACATCCAACAGTACTAGATTAGAAATAGAACAAGGATATACTTATTAATGCTACCGAAGCCAAGTAGGAGAGGGAGACTATCGCAGTCATAATGAGCCATAGGACTTTGAAATTATATGTGTGTTTGTTCTTGATTCTCCCCCTTATTAACTCTGTGACAGTAAGCAGATAATTCAGCCTGCCAATCTCAGCCTTCTTACAGGTAAATAGAGCTAAAAGTAGTGTCTATCCCATAGGGTTTCTGGGAGGTTTGGATGAGCTAACCCATGTAAAATTCCAAGTACAGCGATTGATATTTGAAGTGTACATTAGATGTTATTATGTATAAATACTCTGAAAACTGCATAAAAAAACACAATCTTGCTAACTTCCCTCTGGTCAGCTGGGTATTGGTTGATCTAGGCTGGGCCTGACAGGCTGGCTCCAGCTGTAGCTGTGTATATTCTACTTGTGGCTCCTTCCTAAGAACGGCTTTTTCTGCTTATACCTTGTGGCTTAGTTTTCAGGCAAATTTAATCCCGATTCTCTTAGTTATGACTTGCATCACAACTTAAGGAGGGAAACTTAGATTATTCAGGACAGAGTTTTTTATGAAACAAAAAGCCACAGAGTTTCATAGACCATGTTTAAGCCAAGAGTTGATTACCACTCAACACCGGGAAGACAAACAATCCCAGTAAAAATGGGCAAATACTTGAACAGACACTTTTCCAAGGAGGGCACACTGAGGGCATATGAAAGGGTGCTCAACATCACCAACTGTCCGAGGGATACAAATTAAAACCACAATGAGATGCCACATTACACCTGTCATAATGCCCATTGTTAACAAGTCAATAAACAACAAGTGCTGGGGGTAAAAAGTGAGCCCCAATGCGCTATTAGTGAGAATGCAGACTGGTGTAGCCACTGTAGAAAACAGTATGGAGTTTCCTCAAGAAACTAAAAATGGAACTGCCTTTTGATCCAGCAATTCCACTGCTGGGTTTATACCCGAAGAATTCTGAACTGCTAATTCAGAACAATCTATGCACCCTATGTCCATAGCAGCGCTATTTACAATAGCCAAGTGCTGGAAACAGCCTAAGTGCCCATCAGTATGATGAGTGGATCAAAAACTGTGGTGCATTTACACAATGGAATACTATGCAGCTATGCAGTAGAAAGAAAGAAGGAACTCCTACCTTTCAAGACAGCATGAATGGAACTGGCGGGTATTATGCTAAGTGAAATAAGCCAGGCAGCAAAAGACAAATACCATATGATCTCACCTATAACAGGACCCTAATGTACAAAACAAACAAATGAGAAAAATAGAATCAGAGGCATGAAAACAAGAAACAGATTGACAATGACCAGAGGGGAGGTAGGGGGGCAAAAGGGGGGAAAGAATGGGAAACATGTAATTAAGAAATAGATACAAATGACCCATGGACATGGATAACAGGGTGGGGATTGACTGTGTAACCATGGGTGGGGCAGGGTAAGGGAGAGCAATGGGGAAAATTGGGACAACTATAATAGAATAACAATAAAAAGAGTTATTGCTGGGAAACTGGACTGAAAAGTGAAAGACTTGCAAGAAAGTATGTGAAATATGAGAAAACTAGAGAGAGGGCTGAAGATACTAAAATTAGTATAAGGAGTGAGTTATAAAGAGGCTACTGGCCAAGTTGTTTGTGTGGAAGGTATGATAAAGTTGTTCAAAAAAGACTTGAAATAATGGTTTGATTCAGGTTTAAATCAGATTGTTAAAAAATTTTTTAAAATATTGTATTTATTATTTCCAGAGAGAGAGGAAGGGAGAGAGGCAGAGAGGGAGAGAGACATCAACGTATGGTTGCTTTTCACCTGCCTTCAGCCACGGACCTGGCTGGAGACCTGGCTTGTAACTTGGTTGTGTGCCCTGGCTGGCAATTGAACCAGTGACATTTGGGTTTGTAGGCTGGTGCCTTATCCACTGTGCCACCAGCCAGGGCAGATTGTTAAAATTTTAATTGCTTGCACTGAACTCAAGTTAAATACTTTGCAAACTATAAGAGGGTCAATTATAAAAAATCAAGCTTATCTCATGAAATCATTGTTTCTTCTCTTCTGTTCCTCCTAGTTTGTGAATACGTTTCAGATATTACTGTTATCGCCCGTGTTACATTTGCTGGTATGGTTTACCCCTAGGTTTACCCATCCTGCCAGTGCTTAGAGTGTTGCCTGGCAAATTTTCCCTAAATATTTGTGTAGTAAATGGGTAGATGTTCCTCAGCTTTTCTGATTGTTCTTATTCAGGTTTCTCTCATACATTTTGGGCACATATAGGGTCTGTCCAAAAGTATTGGCCGTGCAAACTGTTTTTAATTATATTGACATTGGCTCAACACTTTCTGGGCAGACCCTGTATTTATAATTTTCTATGACTACTTTTACTACATTTCCTACAGGTAACTTAACTCTAACTGGTACCATTAACCTAAACAATAGACTTGCTCTTTTTTTTTTATATCTTCCCACCTGGGTAATACCATCATGAATCCTGTTGCTGCTGAAATAACTTCTGGTTCTGGGTTCTGGGTCCTCCCCTCTCTATATTTCCTGGATTTAGTTCAGACCCCCATGATTTTTTGAGGCTATGGCAAGAGCCTTATAACAGTTCGCTGTGCGTGAATTTCAAGCTACCTTCTCTCTGGGGTTGGGCAGTGCTGTAGGGTTTTAGTTTTTACCTTAACAATTTACGTTGGGGCAAGATTATGTTCCAGCATGTTCCAGGGCAATATCTTAGTTTCTTTGTAATTTTATTGTTAACTTTTCTTCAGTTAATTTTTTTGCAAAGAGGATACATAAGGGAAGAGTAAAATATTCCAGTGAGACTCTTGAGTTTTCAATTGTGCTTGACAGTATTTGATTGTGAAAGTCAATGAAAATGGCTAAAAACATGGTTTTAGAACTACTGTTGAAATTCACTCTCCAATGTTACTCCCCCGACCCAGCTATCTGTATGTAGGAAAAGAAATATCTCCTAGATAATGTATAGTATGATTAGATAGGGAAGTGTTTGCCTCTAAAGTTTATAATGGATTTTGGTTGGGTGGGGTTGGCAAAAATGTGAAAACTGAATGTTTTTTCCCATCTGATGTGTGTTTCACAGTCTCTCATGAATGCAACTCTGTGTAAACTTATCTAAAAATTTATATCCCAAAAATTGTGTCCTTAGCCAGACCATTTGTACATCATTTTGTGAAGAATGAGGGCTGAATCTGTATTATCAGTCTTGGATAGACTTAGGCTGAGATTATTTATTTACTCATAAATTGATCCTATATATTGGAAGAGCAAAGCATCTTGGATAACTGTCTCTTCTACCATTCTAAAGCTCATTGCATAATTCAAACAATGTAGATGTATGCAAAATGCTTCAAGTTTGATTTTCAGATGATAAATTGAATGCAGGTGTTCATTGTTTACCTAATTGTAAGATAGCCTATTTTGTTTCTACTTGAAACATCCTGAGCATGGATATATAAATGCAGAGTGAGAAACATGTGTATGCATGCCTTTGATTTAGTTCTTCTCAAATATATATATTGTTTTTTGTTGGGCAAACTTCCCAGCCTACCTTGCAGAACTAAGACTGTGAATGATGTTAAAACTGGAAGGGTAGATATGTAATCGGATTATTTGTAGCCATGACCATTGCATAATTACCATAAAACAATGGTTCCTAACTTTATTGTGTGTATTATAAAAGCTCTGAAACTTGTGAAATATTTTCCAAGAAAAATAACCACATTATACAAAAAATGTTTTTCTTCAGAGGTTTTGCAGTCCCTGTGAGCCATATTCATTTACCTCTTGTTAACAACCATGCTACATTCTCATACACTGCCCATGGGAATATAAATTGAAACCACCTTTATGGAAGACAACTTGGAATTATTTATCTAATTAGAATGCACATACTCTTTCTAGGTAAAGGTAACCAACTGAACCTTATTAAGGCTATTAGAAAGGGATTGAAAAATGACATGGTCCCATAAGAATAAGGAGAATGAGAAAGAGGACAATGGTAAACAAGTTAGGTAAAGAGATCTGGGAAGGCTGAATTATAAAAATGTTGTAAGGAAAGCTAAAATTGAAAATCACTTACAGCAGAATTCCCCCAAATTTTATTACCTTGCAGCACTAGGTATGTGTAAAACTGAGAGAAAGGGGACAAAATAAGGGGGGTTTGTTGAAAACTACTTAGAAGCAGTCTGCTCCTGAAATCACCTTCTCAACTCTGTGACCCCCCCATCTGCCTCCAGAGGCAGGTGGGTGAGAAGCTCTCTGATGTGCAGTACAACACTGAGTGTCATCAAGGGAACGAGTGCCTTGCCCAAACATTGACTAAGAGACCATGTGCCTCCTGCCTGCCGAATGGGGAAGCCCGTGTTCTCTTCACTCAGCAGCCAGTATCATGGCGGCTTGCCTTTCTCTCCTGGCTTAAAACTGGAAGAATTTTGTTTCAGGAGTCTGTGTTCAGTCTAAGAAGAAAGACCTACATTTCTAATCTCGAAGGTTACCCAATAAACATCTCAAGCCCACCACCCTACAGTAAAGCATGCTCTGCAGAAACGCCACCTCTGCACTCATTGCTTAATAGCATTCTAATCTCCTCCTCTTAAATATAAGCTGACATACCATCTAAAGAATGTGCTGACTGGAAGAGAGAGGGCAAAACAACTAGAAGGGGTAATATGCAAGAAGCAGTGAATATGCAGGAAAAGGAAACTTTTAAAAAGTTAGTATCATTACAGAATTAAAAGTTATTTAAAATGTGAAATATGAATAAGATACTAGAAAATAAACATTTAGGGAAAAAGAAGATCTGGGATTAAAAATAAATCTGAGAAACCCTTCCCCAAGATCAAAAATATATATAGGAAAATTAGAAGTCCTGTGAAAGAGAGCTAATACTCTATAACAAAAGTGTCCCCTCAAAAAAAAAAAAAAAAACAAAAAACAGAGGAAAGGAAATATCAAAGAGGTAATGCAACAAAAAGTTTCTAAAAACTTACCTCTTATGCTCCCTTTCTCGGAAAGCTATTAGAGAATTTGTTCCACAAAAATTACGGAGTCAAATCAAGAAGATTATATAGGATGCAGGAGTTGAGAGACTCATGACAGGAGAGAGATGGAGATTATTCCTAGGATGATGATACAGGGATTTTTTAGGATAATATCTGTGGCTGCCAGACAGAAAACCAGGCCATGTTGGAAAAGGTGAGAAATCTCCAAACGTGACTTCTTCAGGCAAAGGAAGTTGTCAAAATGCCTCATGTGTCTGAACATCTAGAGAGTAGATGTAGGCAAATAGCTAAGTGTTTGCTGTCGTGTATATGTAGAAAACTAAATACTCAAAAGATAAATTTGCATTCTGAGGAAACAAAAACTTGGAAGGGGATTATAAGACTTGGCAGTGAGTGGTGTTTACATAGTTAATGATACAAATATGTAATGTTGATTGAACAAAAATTATGATATACAAGGGATGGGGAGTGGGAAATGTTAGTGTGTATCTAGGTGAGGTTGGGAGGGAAGAAGACAAACACTTCTTCCAGAGATGGTGGCGAACTCTGAAAGTCAAGAGGCAGCATCGCAAGTATGTTATTGAGAGATGTGGCATTTTAGGCAAAGGATTTGATCCAATTCTTCACCTTCTGTCAGAGTGTTCTGCTTTTGATCCTTCTCATGGCCTCCTGGCAGAAGAAGTATGTTTTCCTGCTCCTTGATTCCAAGTTTGGCCTCCTACGTGCTTTGGTGTTTTAATAGAAGGGAGAGAGGCAGAAGCTTAAATGTGTCCGTGCTGCTGAGCCCTCTGGTGCTTCTGTTTGCCTGAGGGAGGCATCAGCTGGGTAGGAGCCCCCTCTCCAGCGAGGCCTGCAGAGTGCAGTGCATGGGTCAGAGCTGCCACAGCCCGCCCCCTGCCCTGCAGCTGCACAGTTACCTCGGCCATTTCTCACTCATCATCATACTGAGTGAGAAAAGTTACTACAGGCCCCTGGATCACAGGCATGTTTATAAGGAAAAATGATTGCCTCTGAGTAGACAAATTGGGGAGAAGGGAGTAGGGCAAATTTTTGGATAACTGATCTTGTGCGAATATTTGCTTCTTGAATCTGTGAATTATAATTGATAAAATATGAGCTAAAATTTATAAAATATGACAAACAGGTTATGTGATGGATTTGTAGTTGGTATTTATTAAGGAGATCTAGTAGATAGGCAAGAGATCAGGAAGTTGGGGTGCTTGTAACAAAATTTTTCATGTCTTCAACCATAGTCTCCTGGTTGATAAGGGCCATGTAAGAAAAGGGAGGGTTTTCAACCAAGATTAGATAGAGGTTTTATAAAATTGGATGCCTCAGTGAGATAACAGGTCAACTTTAATGTGAGGGGAAGCCTCTGGTTGGAGACTGAGTGGTAGAAATTAAGAATTTTAGAAAAGCCAAAAACAAAACAAAACAAAATGCCTCTCAGCAAACTAGGAATAGAGGGAAACTTTTTCAACTTGATAAAGACCATCTTAATAAAAACCCTACAGCTAACCTTATACTTAATGATGAGAAACTAGAAGCCTGTCACTAAGATTAGGAACAAAGTAAGAATGTACCCTCTTACCATTAAAAAAACAACCTTTAACTGGAATTTCTAGCTCATGAATAATAATAAAATAAGATAAGAGAAGATAGAATACAAATAAATAAAAATAAAAATAAAAATTCTGTTTTGGAAGGACATAATGAAACTTCATTTGCAGATGACATAATTATGTAGAAAATCTGGGAAAACTGACAGGAAACTTCTAGAACACATAAGTGATTGTAGAAATGTTAATATATAACATGGTTAATATGTAATATTCCATTGCTTTCCTATAGAACAGTAATGAACAAACAGGTGGAATTTAAAATTAAAAACACAATATTGTTTACATTAACAACCCCAAATTATACACTTAGTTATAAATCTAATAAAATATGTACAAAAGCTATATGGAGAAAACTACAAAACTCTAATGAGCAAAATCAGAGAACGAAATGGAAGGATATTCCAGGTTCATGGATAAGAAGAAATCAAGATATCAATTCTTATAGCTTATGATAAACTAATTACATAAACTAATTACAAAGTTTACTTGGAGAGGGAGAAGACCCAAAACAGCCAATGCAATGTTGGAGGAAGAGAAAAAGCTGGAAGACTGAGACTACTCAACTTGAAGACTTAGTATAAAATCATAATAATCAAGACAGTGTGGTATTAGTAAAAGAATAGACAAGTCAATTAGTGGAACAAAAGGGAGAGCTGAGACATGACCCACATAAAGAGAGTTAACTAATCTTTGTCAAAGACCAAAGGCAATTCACTGGTGCAAAGATGGTCTTTTTAACAAATGACATTGAAACAACTGGACATCCATATGCAAAAAAAATCTAGACACAGACTTTATACCCTTCACAAGAAATTAACTTAAAATGGATCATAGACCTAACTGTAAAACATAAAACTAAAAAATCATGAAAGATAACACAGGAGAAAACCTAGACAACCTTGAGTATGCTAAACCTTTTAGATACAACACCAAAGGGCATGATTTATAAAAGGATTTATAAGCTGGACCTCATTAAATGAAAAACTTATGCTCTGCGAAAGAATTTTTGAAAAGAATGAGAATACAAGCCGTAAGTTGAATATATTTGCAAAAGACGTATGTGATAAAGTGTTACTATCTAAAATATACAAAGAACACTTAGACTCAATGACAAGAAAATTAAAAACTCAATTTTAATAAAAAGATAAAAGACCTGAGCAGATACCGCATTAAATAAGATATACAGATGACATATAAGCATTTGAAAAGATGTTCCACATCATATATATCATTAGGAAAATGCAAATTAAAACTAAAATGAGACAACACTACACATCTAGAAGAATGGCCGAAATCCAGAACACCAGCACTAATGCTTGTCAGGATGTGAAGTACCAGGAGTTCTCATTGATTGCTGGTAGAAAAGCGAAAAGGCATACCCACCTGGTAAGAGAATTTGACAGCTTCTTACAAAAGTAAACACACTCTTATGGTATGATCCAGCAATTGCATTCATTTATATTTGCCCAAATAGGCTGAAACTTATGTCCGTATAAAAACTTACACCTGAATGTTCATACTAGTTTTTTCACAATTACTGGAGCTTGAAAGCAACTGAAATATCCTTCAGTATGTGAATGCATGCGTGTGGTACATTCAGACAATGGGATATTATCCAGTGCTAAAATATTATCCATCAAGACACAAAAGACATGCAGGAACATTAAATGCATTATACTAAGAAAAAGAAGTCAATCTGAAGAGGCTATTGTGTGATTTCAAGCATAATAACTTCTGGAAAAGGCAAAACTAGGGAGATAGGAGAGTGTTCTGCTGAGGGTGGGGGGTTGGGAAGAGGATGAATTTTTAGACAGTGAAAATGCTTTGTATTATACCATAATGATGGATATATACCATTATACATTTGTGACAACCCATAGGATGTGAAGCACTAAGAGCGAACCCTAATGTAAACTGTGGACTTTGGATGATAATGATTTACTGGTATAGGTTCATCAATTTTGGTAAATGTACCACTCTGTTGCTTTTATAGCGGGGCAGGCTGTGTGTATGTAGGGATAGGGGGATATAGGAAATATCTGTACCTTCTGCCTAGTTAGGCTGGGAACCTAAAATTGCTCCCCGAAGTCTATTGAAACTCAAAATAAAAATGAGCCGATGGAAGTTTAAATTCCATTGAGCTCTTCAATGTTTGTAAAAATCCATATTCTGTCCTCAAAAAATGATATATAGCTTTCCTGGAGTATAGTTTTATGTTAACAATAATTACCTTCAAAATTATAAAGAAACCATTTTATTGTTTTTCAGATTTTTATTGCCACTATTAAGAAGCCTCAGCTGATTTGGATTTCTGCTTCTTTATAAGACTTTTGTTGTTTCTACTAATTGTACTTACATCTATTAACTTCTTTATTTCAAAAGAATTTTTAATTTGGAAACTCATGTTCTTTATAACTGCAGTTTAAAAAGATTATTTGGTTGTTTCATTGTCCTGCCCTTTTCTGTTCTTTCTTTTGTTTTCTTTTGTTCTTATTTTTTAATATGTTGAACTTTGTGGTTGTCATTGATTATTCTACTCTCTCCTATTTTTCAGCTTCATGCCCTGTTAAATATTATTCTGTCTTATTTTATGAGTATAAATACTTTTTCATTCTGGGGTTATTGGGGTTTTTTTCCAATTGCATACTTTCTAGTTCCTCCAAAATCATTTATACTTTGCTTTTTAAACTTATCTTTATGTTTGAGTTTTTCTTTGGGTTTCAGCTAAATCTGGGTCTTCTGCTCGTGTTTGGACTGTATTGGAGACTGGTTGGACTTGCTGGGTTTTGAAGGTGTGGCTTATTGACTGTGAGCTTCACTATAATATGACTAAGGGGGACTGTGTAGTTGGGGACCTCTGACAGCGATGTCCTCAGTACTTCTTCGTGGGGAGGTACTGTTTGTCACTATTTTGGGCTTCAAATTTAGGGAGGCCTAGAGTTCTCAGCATCTGCATGTGAGTGAGTGTGTGTGTGTGTTTGTGTGTGTGTATATGTGTGATTATTTCACATGATCAATGATATCACTGTGACTCCCATGCTGGATAATAAATGTTGGCATTTTGTGCGATTACACATTCATTACTTTTCTTGATTAAAATCTGTCACTTTACTGGTTATTTTCTACCTGTTCCATCTGTTGCTTTTCTCTCTTTTTTTCCCCCTGTCTACCTTGTGTTTCTTATTGTTTATGATTTCACCTTCTCACTATTGACTTTTTATTTTTAACTGAAAAATGTCTGTTTAGTGATTGCCTTGAGTTCCAAATGTACCTCTAATCACAGTCACCTTTAAGGTAAAACTAGGCCACTTCACGAGCTCCCAGCAGTGGATGCTGAAGAGGAGCCTGCAAGTGGCTCCAAACTCCAGAGTGGCTGTGGCTCCCGAAGGTGCTGTATCCTCCTAGTTGCCTCCCCTCAGTAGTTAGCAATTCGTAGACATTTTTGGCTGGTTCCTTCTTCCCTGCCTGCACGGCACCCAGTTCATTTCCTTTTGCGTTTGGCCAGACACGAGCCGGTGATGGCGTCCTCTCTCTCTGGCCTGGGGAGAGGAAGGCCAGGCGTTTTTACACTTCAGGCTACTTGACCATCTTGTGGCCTCAGTTCTGGGCTCAAGAAAAAGTTGTGCTTATGTAGTTTATCTGGTTTTTCCTTTGTTCAAACATAAGAATCGTTATTTTCCAACCTTCTGTATCCTAGACAAAAGTTGAAAGCGCCATCAATGTTTTTGTGACACGGAAGTTCAGAATTGAATTGGTCCATAAGCATGCATCTTTTGGGCTCATTGTGAAAGCAAGGTTTTACAGCCACAAAGTTACCAAAATCTCCATAAGTAGTTGTAACATTGGCCCATACAATAAATGACAAGTTCAGACTACTCTTTCTGCCAAAACTGCTTAGCCTCTGTTTCCAGTATGTATTTCACATATACCTGACCCATGACTTTCTCTGCTTCCCACTGACACTGGTGACTGGAATCCTAAAGACTTGATGCGATTTATAGGCTGTTGCCATCTTGGCTGGCACATCACGTGGCTGGCTGGAACCCAGCATCAATTAATACTCGTACCCCACCAGCTGGGATGGAGAGGAGGTAGCTGTTCCTATGGGCTTCTCTCAGTGTTCACTTTATGAGCATTTTTAAGACTGGCCATTGCTGTGTTTAATGTCTTGCCTCCGGATAGAGTCAGGAAAAGCATCATTGCTAGTCATCTTTGGGATTTAACCATGGGCTAAAGAGAGAACTCTATATACCTCTCACTCACATACTAGTAGATGAGAATGTGTAGGTGCTAGAAGTTTCAAAACAGAGGCTTACTAAAATTTGTCTGAACTTATTTGAATGTAACCATGGCTAATAATGAAATGAAAATGTCTTAAAAACATGTGTTATGTCATGTAATTAAATAGAAAGTTAAACAGAGACTATTTTGGTCAATTTGGGTCTCTACCTATATTTGATGGTTTTATTTCCTGTCAGTTAACTTCATGAACACTTACAATTAGTATTGTGTAACCTCCTTCATGATAAAAGAGTATTGACAAAAGATGCTGAATGTCATAATTATACTCAGTGCCTTCTTGCTATCTTTCTTACATGGATGTACTCTTTCTAAAATGCAAATCTAAAACCTCTGTATCCTTTGTATGGTGCCCTTTGCCTTAAAGGTACCCTTCTCCTCCGACCTTATTCAGCCTTTAAAATGAGATCAGAGACTATTTTCTCTACTAGGCCTCCCCTGAAGTCCTCCCAAAGATAAATATTTTATCTCCTGGTCTACTTCTAGATATCCTTCTAGAATCTGTCACGTTCTCTTGAAAAATGTTTGTTATCAGTCAGCCTCCCATTCTAGATGTGTGCTTCTTGAAGACACAATATATGTCTCATTTATATTTACATTCTGCCACTTAATACAAAGCTTGGACATAGTAGGCACTCAGCATTATTCATCTGATTTGTATTTTGTTGGTCATTTTATGGTTCTGCTTACTATGCTTTAGAATGATATTTATAGTTTACTAAATCCATGAGAGACCTTTACAAAACTGTGTCCCGTTTCATAACTAAAATATAAATAATTTAAAAATGATATATTGATATTTAAAATATTAAGGTTAATAATAAAGTTACGACCTACAAATATAAATTGATGTAAATACAAGGTAGGGGATTTGCAGTTTTATGAATATACATGTTTGTTAAATTATGATACGGTAATCCTCAGCCATTCTTCAGGTATGTAATTAATTAGTTAATTTAATTTCCCCCCCTTTTGTTTTTAAAAAAGATTTTATTTATTTTATTTATTATTTTTAGAGAGAGGGAAAGGGAGAGAGGCAGAGAGGGAGAGAAACATCAATGTATGGTTGCCTTTTACCTACCTCCAGCCACAGACCCGGCTGGAGACCTGGCCTGCAACCTGGTCATGTTGTCTTGGCTGGGAATTGAAGCAGCGACCCCTGGGTTCGCAGACCGGCGCCTTATCCACTGTGCCACTAGCCAGGGCCCTTCAGGTATTTTAGAAACATGTTTGGAAAGGTAGCTTATAAGTAAAAGAAATTAACTATTATATTTATCTGACACCTGAAACAACTAAGGGAGTTTGAGGCTCTTATAATCTCAACATTCTTATTTTCTATTGGCTTTTAGGTCGTAGGGAGAACTATTCTGAAACTTGGATAATCAGTAGCTCACTAAAGAGCTTGGGAGTTCCCTGGGCTCTTCCTTTTCTCAGTGCAATTGATTATGCATAGTTTTATTTAAAAGTATATTTTAAATTGTTAACTTTTCCTTTTCCTACTCAGTGTAGTGACTATGACCTGGAATTTGGAACTGAATGTCTGCAGTTGGCTCTAAAATACTGTCACGTGAAAGCCAAACTTGTGGAAGGATCACCCGATCTCTGGAAGGTAATGGAATTGGAACTTTGTCCTGGATCTGATCTATGCTTATGCCATTCTTAAAGACACATGGTGCAAAAATACTTTCCAAGAATTTACAAAATGGAGAAGTAACATAAAAATACATGGTTTCATGTATTTGAATAATGATGTACCTTAACAGGATCTTAAATTCTGAAGGGGCATATAATCAATAGATTAGGTAGAAAGTCTATCACATGACAGTTATGAGGCCGTTTTTAGGTACCACATTTATTCTGTTAAGTGAGGTGAAATTACTTTAAGTACAAATATTGCAGTTGTTTCTGTTTGCCTATTCTTCTGCCTCCTGTCTTTTCTTATTTTCCACCTTTATGTTTTTGATATTTTCCTATTTATTCAGTCCTATTGAGCCTCATAGCATTGTATTAGTTGTCATTAGTTTAGGCTTCTAGTTTAATTAATTTTGTGGTCTTACTATTTTGTATGGATAAAGGTTATTTTAGTTGCTTTTAAACCAAAGCAATGGAATCCACATTTTGATGTTAGGATTCTAATTCTACAATAATTCCAAAGGTGGTACCATTTTCTTAAAACTGGGATTTGAGGAAAGATTTAGTATAATTATTCTAAAACTGGCCCTGGACTCAGGTGGCAATGCCACGTACTGTCCCTGGAACATGATTCAGATACTGACACAGTGAAAAACAATGTCAAGAGGCATGTTACTACCATAAACAGTGAGGCAAGGGAAGGTCCCCAGCTTCAGAGCCAGGACACCGTCCCCTGCCTCTTTGATTTCAGGGTGTCACCCCCCATGTGGTGTGAGGAATGACTAGGACTGTTATTCTGACACCAGAAATCCCAGGAGGATTATTATTTTGTATTTTATATACTTTTTTTTTAATAGAAGTAAATGTAAAAGGTAAGCATTCAGTGTTGATGCCAGTTTTCTTGCAGCAGGTACTTTGGGACAGGGAGGAAGCATTCGTTTTTCACACAGCCTCGCAGGGTAGAGGGTATCCCCACAAATGATGGACCCCCTCTCTAAAGTGTGGCCTTGAAAGTGCCCAGGACTGACTCCCGGGAATGCTTATGAGCTCTCACATGTTCCGTGTGCTGGTGCCTGGCCAAAGGAGTTTCTGAAACGTTTGAGTCATCACATTACTAGAATGGCTGACTTTTGAGGATTTCTTTTGATGTGAACTACATTTTTTAAAGATCCAAGCCTAAAGGACAAAAGAAACAAACCAATCTCACTTTTGGCTTTTCTTTAACCTGATCAATACATTGTGGTGGCATTTCTCTTTAGACATTTTTATCTAGCTAATCCAGTCTAGGAATAAAAATCTTTTCAACATAGATATAATTGATAAAATGGAAATAAATATAATAAATACCCCCCAATCTAAATTTGTATCTAATAAATATTCCATATATTTTAAAAATATATGATTTCCTGGCTTCCCATCATTGGAGTTGCATATTCATTTTCTCATAAGGTGAAAGGTGAGAGAACATTTAACGTAGGTGAACTTAACTCATGTAAGATGGTAGCCAATGGGACTTGGCTGTGAAAGTGTAAGTTACGAGACTGAGTGTCAACCCAGGAGGAGCAACACAAGGAAGGTGTGACAGTGTTTGTGTTTTTTGGTGCTCATCTTGAGGTAGCCGAGATGGCACTGGCCTAGGAGTTGGAAGAAAACTCTGTGGCTCTCAGTTTCAGGTTTTTCTTCATTGAAAAAGAGTATATATGTATTTTTAGCTAACCACTTTACTCACCTGAAATATTGCACGGAAGCACAGTGGAAAAAAAGAGAGAATGATTGAGCTTCACTATGTAAGTGGCAGACATGGGGTTCGGTGCCTCAAGTCCAGAGACACTCACCCTGGCCTGCAGGTGGCCCCCGGGGCTCCCACGGGCACAGTGTGAAAACTGCTAAACCAGAGCGTGGAGTCTCTCTTCCACTACTGCACAGTGGATTATTCATTTAAAAATAACTGTTGTGTAAAGACAAAGAAAAACTGTAGATCATGCTGACAGAAGAAAATCAACTTCAAAACTGGTTATTAAAGTGTGTTTGAAATTAAATATAAGGAAAGGGTAACCCATATTGCTCTTAAGAGGTTGGCAAGAAAGGAAGAAAATTACTCATCAATTGAGAACTACATTTCACAGTATTTTTCCCTTTGATGTACGTTAGATATTTTATTTGGACAAAAATAAGGCTGTTTTAAACACAGCACTTTACAAGTTCAGTGGAAATATGTTGTAGTTTACTTTGATTAATTCAGTGTTTAAGGCACATAGTTGAAGTATTCAATAAGGCTTTATATTGAAGATGTTAATAAAATGCAAAATCTTTAATCAGAATATAAGTAGGTGTCCTCAGCCTATAGGGAAAATGAGGCAGAAAAGAAAATGTAAGAGTTTGTCTTGCTTATACAGTTAAGAAAGGACCTCTGGGTAATAAAAACATCTATTTTAATCATAAGACTGACTCCAGGGCAAAAATGTTGTCGTGCAAGTATACTACAAAATCCATTTTAGTATTTGAAACCAAGTTTTCTTTAAATTTAAAAACATTAAGGCTTATCTGAAAGAAAAAAGATGCTTTCACAATTCTATGTTAAGGTGGAATGAAGTTTTAATCCCTTAACAAAAGCAGGAAGGGATAAAAAATGAGTTATGATAATTAACTATATTCCCATTAATTTCTGAGTTTACCCTACACAGCAGACTATTATAGAAGAAGAAGCATTTTATAATTTAACATGCAAACATTGAAACTTATTTAATTCTTATAAGAAAAATTTCTCCACTAAAATGCAATTGTTACAAGGGAAAGCATTTTCCTCATTCTTTTGATTACTCTATTCCTAGCACTTAGGACAGGACCTAGAACACAGTAATTATTTGATAAGTATCTGTTCAATGAATGAATGAAATCTATGCATTCTTTAATATGGTAAAATGCATACCATGAACCTTTAAATATCTATTTTCTAATGATGTTTTTTCCAGCTAATAGAATTACACTATGGAACAGTAACTACTGTATTTAGTACTCTTAGCATGTACTTGTTTTATAGATAATGTAGCCATGTTACATTTCATTTGAATAGATTATCTGAACACTTGAACAACTTGTCATCTGTTTCACAAATTAGCTGTTACTTTAATTCCAGATTGTAGTTTTGGACTCGGATTTACCTGCTAGGATAAAGGCACAGCACAGGAATCTGTTTTGGATAGAAGTGCCCTAAGCCACTTGAGCTGAACAAAGTTTCTGTACATGTAGATAGGAGATAATTTGGAAGAAAAAAGTTTGAATTGTAAGCATAGAAAGGTCCTAATTTGGTGAGTACTTTTCCCATTGGGCTTTTGGACCATTGGCATCAGAATCATTTGGGTACTTAATTGATGAGCTCCTAAGACCTTGTAGTATTTATTATGGTAGTTCATTATTTACTACATTTTCAGTTTTGTGATATAAGGGAACTAATTGTACAATGCAATGTACCTGATAAGTTCCGTACCTGAGGTCATAATTGCAAGGAGGCTGTGTGTTTTTAAGGAAAGATTGTGATTACCTTTATGTACATGGTGGTGCCTTCTAGGCTCTTTTTGTCAGAGCCATAACATCCTTATAAGGTGAACCTTATCTGGGTGAATACTACAGCTATACTCAGTTCAGAAGGAACTCCCTTCTTAATATGAATTGATCTTTGAGAATTTCCTTATTTCAACTAAAGATGCAATTTGGTGATTTTTGTTATACTTACCTGTTCTTTCTTTCAAAGTAAAACCTTGCTATTAAACATTCATGCTAAAACTTTTATTTAAATACAACCACATATTCCTTAATATAAAACTTCAGTTACGTTAATAAGATTTTAGAAAAACATTGCCATATAGTATATTTATTTAAAGATTAAAAATATTCTTTAACCATTCATAGAAGTAGAATACATTATTCTGAATCTGCTGATGTTGTAATTTAGAAATTGTCAGTACTATGTGTTTATAGTTTCTCCAAAATCGAGCATTTCCTTGGGGCATAATTTTATTGCTTTCACATTCCTTCCTGTTCTGTTAAGTCTAATGAGGTTTATCTGTCCTTTAGGTGACCTACAAGCGAGATTTGTATGCAGCTGAATCGATTATTAAGGGTATGTTTGGCCTTACGACTCTCGGTTCCTATGTTTCAAAAATGTAAACCCGTTCCGAATTTCTCATGACATCTTAGGTCTCAGAAGCATAAATGCCTGCAGGCCATGGAAGCTTGTGATTTGCTTTTCTGAAAAATAATGACATTTTGTTTTGTTTTCCGCTTGTGGAATACCACTTATTATGCATGATTTATGTCATACTGGTTTTACTTTTTATAAAGGAAATGCTTTATTAATTTGAAAAAAAGTATGGGATATTGGCACTCTTAGAAGTAAAACTGATATTTTAATACATTTATAAAGATTTTATAGTTACTTTTACTATTTAAAGACCTGACCCCTCCCTCCCATCACTGATAGCATCTTTCATGTGAGAAAATTTTTCCTAAAATGAGGAAATTGGACTAACTGGTTAAAATTGTTTTTTCTGATTTTAACAATGATTGATTTTGTTTTGTAATTTTAGATATTGTGTATGGAATAATCTCTTTCTCATTCGTTTTCATCTCTATGACTAAAGTCCCAGCTGCACAGATTTAGTTTATTTACTAGTCAACAAATACTTATTACTGCGCTAGAGACTTGCTAGGGATGCCCACGGGACATCCGTTCTGTGTCTTTGCTGCCTTTGTCACTTCAGTCACACTTCCTTCAGTGGGGGCCAGCCCTGGTCCTGAAGGGGGGAGTGGTGCTTCCCAAGGTTAGCACCTGACTCCTTCAAAAATAGGCTAGGGACCCAACTGTGTGCTCAGTTTTGGAGAGGTGAACTTGTAAACTTGTTTGAGAGATGAACTTGTAGATTCAAACTTTGAAGTTGAAAATAAAATCCTGAATCTTAATTCTGAATGCATCAGTTTATTATAAAATCTTGGGGAAACTACCTATTTAACAATCAATTGGCTTTACGTTTAGAAAACGGAAATTTTTTTCTGGTCATGACATTCTTTATTTATAGTTTAGCCTTAAGCTTTTAGTCCTTTAAGAATATTGTATTTCAGACCAGTAATGTGTTGTAATTTGTGTCTGTATACGTGTATGTAAACAGATCACCTATAGCTATAAATCAAAATGTTGACATATTTACATATGAGCCAGGCAATGTGTAAACATTACTCTGGAGAAGTTGACTAAACCATGATATGGTTGGGTTATATTATCAACACAAGAAAACATAAAACTTAATTTGGTTTCTACAAAGTCATATCTGTGTTACCTCGGTCAAGTGGAAATGATCTATTTTATGAATAGTTGGTAAATGGTTCAACTGAGAATGTTATACACTTCTGCCTATACATTATCAGAGCAGCCATCTTATCATGTAAAAGCCTACATTTGAAGTGTAATTGCAGTGGTTATAATTTTGGAAATTGTTTGCAGACAGAAATAGGATTTCTTATTTAGGTAGCACAGTCTAGTCTGATCCTTTCTTTCTATTTTAAAAAAAGATTTTATTTATTATTTTTAGAGAAAGGAAAAAGGAGAGAGGCAGAGAGGGAATGAGACAGCAACGTATGGTTGCCATTTACCTGCCTCCAGCTACAGACCTGGCGGGAGACCTGGCTGGATGGAGACCTGGTTATGTGCCCTGGCTGGAGAATCGAACCAGTGATCTTTGGGTTCACAGGCCAGTGCCTTATCCACTGTGCCACTAGCCAGGGCTGCTCCTTTCTTTTTAGAATGTTTTACAAGTATTCTACTTTTATTCTCAGGGAAAGTCTGGTGTAGATCAACACTCTCCCAGCATTTCCTTATACTCTAGGGTTTGCATGTCTAACAACAGCAGATTCTCATGTTGCTTATACACTCTGAGGGCCACTGGTCTGGGCCTTCCTACCCTCCTTGCAGGCCAGCAGCCTTCTGATTACCCGAGAACTTGAAGACTGTCTGGCTCCTCCACATTAAGTTAGAATCTGCATTTAACAAAAACTCTGACTGATTAATTTGTACATTGAATTCTGGAAGCATCCCTCTAGGTTGGTCTTTATAGTTTATTTCTTTCCAAATAATATTTTTTTATATTAAGTGCTTGACATCGTAGGATGTTGTGTCAGCTCCAGGTGCTTGTTTGCTCCCATGTGATGGCTCCCTGCCTCCATGGACTTGCACCAATACTACCTCTGAGTCTGGTGGGAGAAATACCTCTAGGCAGAGGACAAAGGAAGTTCTTGGATTTTAAAAAATAGCATTCTAAAATATAATATAAATATATAACTAGCAAACTGCCTGAACTATATATTCACCTGTTTGCATTTTCCTAGTACGTGTTCAGAGTATTTTTCTAGGCATTTTCACCACCATAGCATTTATTGGTATTGACTTTGAGCGAAGCATTGTTTAAAGCATTTTGTTTGTATTTTTTCTTGTTTTTCCAAGAACGCAGTAATGTAAGTAGTGTTATTGTTCCATATTATAGCATATCCAAGGGTTCTAAGCAAATTCTAATTTAAGAAGGATAGAAAACACATTCTTCAATACAGATTTCCACCTTAGGCAGCTTTTTAAAAAGATTTTTTGTTATTGTTAGAGAGAGGGGAAGGGAGGGGCAGAGAGAGAGAGAGAAACATCAATGTACCATTGCCTTTCACCTGCCTCCAGCCACGGCCCTGGATGGAGACCTGGCTTGCAGCCTGGTTATTTCACCCTGGCTTGCAGCCTGGTTATTTGGCCCTGGCTGGGAATGGAACCAGCAACCTTTGGGTCCGCAGGCTGGCATCTTATCCACATTTTAGGCAGTTTACCTCTTTATGCCACTAGTCTCCCTTTTATTTCTTAAACAGAAATTGTTCAGATTCTCTTGCCTGAAATCTTTGGGCTCCATGTGTTTTGTAACTTGGAATACCTTATATTTTCCAAAGCTACTGCATTCTGCCATGTATTATGTCACATCATCAGTGGGATGTGGGACCTCACCACATAATGAGACTTGAAATGCATAAATGTTTACATTCAGTGCAAGAGTAATAACTATAAAGCCTCTAGCCAATTCAAATTTAGGGCTGATTTTGCCTCCAAATTTCTATATTGCAAACTTAAAAATACTTTAAGTACTTTTGGATTTCAGCATTTCCCATGACTTAGCGTGAACCTCTTTTAGGTTGTGAATCAATAAAGGTAGGAAGAATGTCTAGTCGTTTCCTCTCTTGTATCCTCTGTCATTGAGTTGAATTGAATTGAGTGATTCTCCCCCTTGAATCTAAGGACCTTAAATTATGGGACCAGGTGGGCATTCCCTTTCACCTTGCCACTCTTCCTTTTCCCAACTGATGCATATTAGGATCCAGTGAATCTATCCCAACATCATATACCTTTAAAATTTTCATTTTTAAAAGAGAGATGATGTAATATCTGATAATGCATTTCTGTCAAGGTGTAAAACCAGGACTTGGCGCACATGGCAGATACTTTAAATATGTTACCTCATTTATTCCTTACAATAACGATGTACTATAGATAGTGTTCCCATTTGCAGGTGGGCACAGTGAGACTTAGAAGGATTAGGTCTGTTTCTCTGTATCACCCAGTAGGAGCAAGTGGCACAATTTAAACCTCCACCTCCCTTTTCCTTAAGTCTGGGACTTGGCTTCTGTATACCTCCTAGTCAGGGTGCTACACATGCTGACCACTAAAGTGGTCAATATCTCTTTTTGGTGGGTGTAGTAAATGGCTTATACAACTCTGATTCTGTTAGGTTAAAACTGTGTCTTCAGTTGGCCTGACGAATATTAATCACACAATCAAGACTCATAATGTTTTCTGCCTGTACCGTGCTTAGCACACACTGGTTTTCTGGAAACAGTGAGAATAACCTACAACATTTGAAATGGCTGATCTTGATCTGAACAAAGAGGAAAGGTTAAAATCCAAAATTAAAATAACACTTTTAAAATGATTGGTTGGATACTGTTTAATTTTTTGCTTTTTTTGTGCTAACTCTGGTAGTTTACCATTCATTATCCAGCGACAACAGTTCTTCTCTTGTATGATGGAATTCTTATTTTTCATGCTGTGATGTGAGATCTTAGTATTCTGTAAGTTGTTCTTCCTGAGCTGTTTTTTCACTTGATTACCAGTCATTGCTATTTAAAAATTTATATTTGATGTAACTATTTTCTTATTTAGTATTTTTTTTTTGGACTGTATAAAGCATTTATTTGATAAGTGTCATGTCTTGCAAAAGCATTTAGTAATCCCCAATTTACTTGCCGTTGCAACGGTATGTCTGTTTTGGTCCATCTTCATTTATGTTCAAGTCTACACTTTTAGTTTACTATGGGAATTTTGATGTAACTAACCAGATAAGCTTTTGAATAAGATCCCCAAATTGTGATTTATTATGAGCCAAAAGTTAAAATCTGACTTTTATGTAGTTAAAGTTTTATTTATTTTTAAAATTTATTATTTTGTAAACATTTTATTTTTTATTCTTAGAGAGAGGGGAAGGGAGAGAGGCAGAGAGGGAGATAAACATCAATGTATGGTTGCCTTTCACCTGCCTCCAGCTACAGACCAAGCTGGAGACGTGGCTTGCAACCTGGTTATGTGGCCTGACTGGGGATTCGAACCAGTGACCTTTGGGTTTGCAGGCTGGCACCTTATCCACTGTGCCACCAGCCAGGGCCTTTAAGTTTTATTTTAAAGGTTAATTTTTATTTACCTAGATTTTTATTTACAGTAAATAAAAGATTTAATAATAGGAAACATACATAAATGAGCACTCCCATATTTGTCTTTTACACAGCTGTCTGCTTGAAAAATGTACAGTTAACCACAAATTTACTGTTACATAATAAAGCATTCTTAATATTTTTTTGAGGCAGATAGTTGGATGTGGTCATTTTTCTTTAATGTTTATCCCACTTAGGCTTCGACCATGAGTGAAATTTTAAACATAAACTTTTCTAGGGAATAGTATGATTAATTGGCACAGGACACTGGCTGACTGATAAGTGTGTAAACAGCCACTTCACAAAGAGCTGTTATACTTCTGTTGTGCACCCAACAAGTTGGCTGAGCCCACCCACGCCTGCTGTGGGTGCCCAGACCTACCCAAACCATGAAAGTGGTAACAGATGCCAGCAGTAACATGCTTGACCCTGATGCATACGCCACACAGCCCCACCTCACATTTGGTTTCACTTGCTGCCCAGATCCTGGCAAAATGATCAGTATTCTAAAGTCTTCTAGGAAGAAAAGCCTCTATGAAACTTCTAAATAAATGATTGTATTTCTTTTCTACTATCGTTCCTCTTCACATCTTTTAATAGATTTAATTTGTTGCTTGAGCATCTTTAAACTTACTACGTTTTATCCTTTCCTGGTTACAATTGTACAAACCTAAGTAAACCTGTGACAGTAAAAAAGCCTCATGGTGCCTTTTTTCATATAGTGGTTTACATGAAAATGGAAAAATAAAATAGTTAAAATGCAAAATTATTGTATTTTTAATTGACTATTTCATATTAGTTAAAATGGTTAATATTAATGTTTATGTAAAGATTCATGTCTTTTCCCCAAGTCATTATGCAACGTTTTTTATTTATCAAAACACTTTATTTTAAAGGAAATGAATTGAATTTGATTTCTCAGACATATTACATCTGTTTGTTCTGAAATTTAGACTCCATTCCAAACCTGCATTTTTATTTTCAACATCAGTGATACAAGGGATTCCCTTTAATGTTAAGTATTTACAAAGTTAAGCTATAAATTCCCAAATGCCTGCTTTTAAAATATTTTATACAGTTAAAATAATTGTACCAGTAGAGCAGTAATCAGATGCTTTTGTGCTTATATTGTACATTGAAAGAAGCTGAATGTACTGGCTCTGTCTGAAAGAAAATAAAATAAAATCACACATGGATAAAATTGATTCAGTCTTACGGAGGACAAGAAGACCCACGTGGCAGTGTGTATTTTATACATATGAAGAAACTTTCCTAGTGAGCCATGAATATTTTCACGTAAAATCATGGCACTTTACATGAAAAATATTTTCGAATTTTTAAAATCATATGGAAAAAATGAGATGCTTTAAATCAAGTTTTCTACACCTGTAACTGGACAGTGTTTTGCATCTGTGGAATTCTTCTTTTTCTTGTTAAATACTCAGTGATGGCACCATTTATGATATTATCTGTGCTTTTTGTACAATGCAAAATGACAGCTAAGATTTACATGGAAACTGTAATTTTTGATGTCTGGTTTTTTATTATGATACTTCATTTTCCATAATTTCACAGTTATACTGTAAGTTCTTTGTATGTAATATAGTTTTTGTTCTTCATTGTTGAAAATAACAGTACTATAACTCTAGTCCATGCTAAACTGTAAGAACATTTGCATCAAGCTTTAATTAATAAGAATAGGAAGGCTGCAATATGAGTTAATAACAGTTTGATTTCCTTGGAATATTATTGTAAAAAATTCATTTGGAAAGTTAAATATTTAGATGAAGATTAGAGAAAGGAGAGTTCACCTTTTTGTTTAAGTTGTAATTTTTAAATTTGTTATTAGTGTGACGCTAATTCAAACATAGTCAAGTAAATTTGTTATGTTGAAAAACTTCTAAAACCACAGTGCAGTATTAAGCAACTAGCTAAATAAGACTTGATAGCAGCTATAAGCCAGCCAGTTACTCTGATGTAGGTAGGAAAAAAAACAACAACAAAAGCAACTCCTAATGTGATGTTTTTCCTCAAAGCAATTATACATTTTGTAAATCTACTGATAAGTCACTAGCATTTCCTTTAAACTTATTTTTCATTTAATTGAGAAAGAATATATACTTTGGAAAAAAGTACTACATCATTTATTTGGAAAATGGTAATATTTGTTCATGTAAAAACATGTGCAGAAAATGAGATGTCACAGGTCTATTTCTTACTTTTAGTTGTAAGGTAGGAAACTTCATCCTATATTTAGTGACTCATTTACACATGTGGTTAAGATATGATATAAAACATCTTTTTAAAAAAAGCTGCCTACATACCATTGCCCTTCAGTTGAAACATGTACAGCCAACAATAGAGCTAACTTCTCAGATGATCACTGTGACCTTTTAATGTGGGATGTATAGTGTTCTTGAGCATCTCTGTTTGCTGTCCCTGTTGTCCTGTAATAATGGCTTGCTGGTTGCTTTTCCTTAATTGCCTGCCATTCCCCTTCCTGTTATAATAGCTTCCTGCCTCAAGGTGTTCAGAGAAAACTTAGGCCTCTTTGTACAGGTGATAGGAACTTCAAGGCTCAACCATGGTGATTCTGTTTAGTAACCTACTCTAAAAGTTTCTGTGTGAGACAGAAGATGGACCCTTCACATTGGCTTTTGATTCAAGGAACCAACAGGAGAATAGAAGAGAACTGCTCTACTTTGAATGGAGTAAGGCTTCAAACATTTTTTGGAAAGGATTCTAGCTGGACTTGATCTTGTTTCTTATTTACCTCAGAACACTAAAATGCTGGCTCAAGAGGTCAGGATGAGGCCTTATGGAAGTCACAGTGTTAAATGTTTTCAAGGATGTTGAAGGTTGACTTTCGTATTTCTTTTTCTTGCTTGCTTATGGAACTAACATAGTATTTAAGTTTGTTTCTTCTCCATGCTATTTGAAAATTTCTTGTAAAATACTAACACCACCCTGAGCACTCCTGAGTCTACTGATAATTAATTAATGGAGGTATATGTCTAGATAGTTTTCTCTCTAATACGTCAGTGCATCTGTTATATGTAAAGAGGAAGCTGTGTAAATTAGAAATTGTACCTATTACTGTCTTAAGAAGTTAAATGAAAAGACCCTGAATTGCACCTAGTTTCTAACCTCTGAATGAAGACAGTATACTTTATGTGTAACAAGGGGAACTATTGAAAGATGAGTTAAATTTTGGTCTTGTTTATAAACTTTTATGAAGGACTTGAGTTAAAATAGCGCTGGGATTAAACACATGAAAACATGTTGTGGAGTGTTAAAAAGGACTGCATTAGAGAAATGGAATGTATAGGACAGATTGTAATAAGAGAAGATATTTCCCAAATGTATAGGATATAATCCATAATCCAATATCACTTGACATACAAAGAATAAGGAAAACCTAAACTCACATGGGAAGAAAACAATCAATAGATACCCATACTGGGATGACATAGATAATAGAATTGTCTGATAAATACTTTACATTTTTTATTATAAAAAATACTACAACAAATAAAAGGGAATGCTTTTTTAAAAATTAAAATTGTTTTCAATTACACTTTACATTAAATATTATATAATACTAGTTTCAGGTATATAGGATAATGGTTAGACAATCATGGGACTGTTTTTGAAATGAAAGATGGAAAGTCTCAGCAAATGCATAGAAAACATAAAAAAGAGCCAAGTGGAAATTTATAACTGAAAAATATAATAACCAAAATAAAAAACAGAATATTGGTAATGGAGAAAATGCCAGTGAAGTTAATTAGATCATCAGAATTTTTTCAGTCTGAACTACAGAATGAAAGAGTTGGGGGGGAAATGAATAGTACTCAGCATATTTGGGAAAGCAACAGTTCATCTCAATCCTGAAGGAAGAGAAGAAAGTGCAGTCTAGAAAAAAGTATTTTAAGAAAGTCTAGATTAAAAAGCCCCAAATTTGGTTAAAGATATAAATCTACAGACTCAAGAAACTCAGGTAACTCCAACATGACAACCCCAAAGAAACCACACCAGCCACTTCATGATCAAACTGTTGAAAAATGAAGACGGAATAAAAATCTTGCAAGTAGTCAGAATGATGCATTTCTTGTGGGGGACTAATAATTTGAATGACTGTAGATTTCTCATCAGAAACCATGGAGATAGAAGAAAGTAGCAAACACATTCACTTAACTTTTATCATAGTACTTTGTTACAGCCATACTACTATTGTTGCTGTTAATTTCTTACTATGACTAATTTATAAATGAAATTTTGCCATAGGCATGTATGCACAGGAAGAAACAGTATATATAAGGTTTGGAATATTTGTGGTTTAAGGCATCCACTGGAGGTCTTGAAACATATACCCAATAGATAAGGGGGGTAACTACTACATTATTAATTGTACACGATACTTTGACCATTTAAAAGTTCTTATGCATGTGGACAGGTATTAACTGGGCTTATTAATTAATGCTCACAGCTTTTAATAATAACCTATAGACTTCAAGTCATGTTCCAGTTTGAATTTTCTCTCTGTTAAGTCACACTGAACTACATGGCACTTAGAAGCTGTATACAAATGAAAAGTTATTCAGTTTAAATCAGAGAGTACATGTTAAAAATAATTTGGGGAGGGTGATGTACTCTAATGGTTTAGTTATCAAAATATTTCATCGTGTGCCATAAGTTTCCTTTTAGGAAGATTTTTAAAAGCTGGAAGGTAGTGTGCAAACTAAATCTCAGAGGTTAATATTAGTCATCAGGTTGACAGGAAAGGTATGATTTAATGTTCATTCCAATATTTTTCTAATTTATCCTTAGGTCTTTTCAGGCAAGAGAACAAAGGCTAGATATTTACTTAGAGTTTGTGTGATTCTGAGAAGTAATGTGATTTTATAGTTTCCCAGTGCTTTTGTTATAGTTTAACCTCTAAAAATTTCTTAGACGTGTTATATTAATGGAACAGCAGATTAAGAATTCTAAAGTCTTCTATTTTTATTTTGATTTCATCATTAACCTCAAGGAAGTTGTTAAAGACTTCACTTTCAGAAACAATAAAGATTAATCATATTATGTTTGGGAAGTTTTGTGCTTTATGAAAAAAAAGAATTTTAAATGTTATATATATTTTTTCTCTGTAAGTTGGGAAATACTTGAATAACTATGGAATTAAGGAGGTTGGGTTTATTTGATACCTGTTTCAATAGCTACAGTCTTTATCATTTTGACCTCCCAGGTATATGGTACAAGTATAGTCATTCCTGCTGTTATCTTTTTCTTTTTAAAATAAAGATCTTAAGTATATTAATATTCCCATTTAAGATTTGTCAGTGTACATTTGTGGGATTATTAACAGAAATCACATAGGATGCTTCCATTTCGATCTAGTGGACAAATGAAAATATGAATGGTCTTAAGTGGAAGATATCCATTTTAGTTTTAAAGGAATTCAGAGATGAAAACATAGAATTGTTTATTATTCAAGATATGTATGTAGTCCAGCGTTACACATAAATACTGCATATTTGGCAAAACTTTGACATTTGAAAGGGACTGTCTACTCAACTCTGAAGTATTAAGACCACAAGGGACAGTTTGAAGTTAGAAATGGATTATGTTTTGAGTAAACAAAAGGAATTTTATTTTATATTCTCATTGGCTATATATGACCATAACAACAAAAAGATTATTCTGTGATTTACTGGGATTTACTTGCACCAGTCACTCTACATAATTGTATACATACTAGCTCATTAATCCGTCATTAAAATCTTGTAATGTAGGGTCTTTTACTCTTTCTATATAATGGGAAAAATTACAAAATCCCATAATGTGGAGGGTTTTTTTTTACTATTCCTATATAATAAAAATTAATTATGTTTTTGTGTGTATAAGAGGCATAGGCAAGCCCTGGCTGGTGGCACAGTGGATAAGGCACCAGCCTGTAAACCCAAAGGTCACTGGTTCGATTCCCAGCCAGATCACATAACTAGGTTGCAAGCCAGGTCTCCAGCCAGGTCTGTAGCTGGAGGCAGGTGAAAGTCAAACATACATTGATGGTTCTCTCTTTCTCTGGAAATAATAAATAAAATTAAAAAAAAAAAAAAGAGGCATAGGCAAATCTGAATTTTTACTAGGACGTGACCAAATCCAATGTTCTCTGAACATGTAGTAATTTTACAGTGCATAAGTTTGGATTAACTTTGTTTTCAAGCCAATGCTTATGTGATAGTTATCTTCTGGTCTAAAATGTTCAGGACAACATAGATCTAAGACAGCATGTTACCTCCACGATCTGGTTGCACTGTGTGTCTCCCTTTATTGTTCCCTGCTAAGTCATCCCATGGTTTTCCAGTACTTATCTTGTCTCTTGCCACACTAAGCTTATGTCTGTACTGTTCCTATCTCAAAACATTTAAAACCTTTTAAATCTTACACCTCTTATTTCCTTTCAAAGCCCCTGCCTCTGTTCCTAAGTGAAAGCTATTAACCTTGCAAGAGTGAGCTCCTAGATAATTTTTATTATAAAGATTTATCTGATATTGTCACTCAGTTAATATCTCTGACAAAATGATGCTTCATACCACTTGCTATCTGGACCACTTATGTGCAAAATTATGTTTTAATTTTATTTGAATCATGTAACTTAGAATTATAGATGTTAAAAAGTTGGTAGGAAGCTTGCAGATGACTGAATGAAGTCTTAAAGAGAAGAATTTAGAAGTAGACAAAAAAAGGTAGGTTTATAGGTATGAGTATGCGAAACAGTTTATTCTTGTATTATTACTTTCTGATTATTGTATTACTTACTTGCTTTATATAAAACTACTTTAGCTCATCCCTGTATATATTTTTTAAAGGAACATCTTGTCTTTTTTTTTTTAAGATTTTTACTCATTATTTTTAGAGAGAAGGGCAGGGAGGAAGGAAGAAAAGGAGAGAAACATCAATGTATGGTTGCTTTTCACCTGATTCCAGCTGGGGACCTGGCTGGAGATCTGAGTTGCAACTTGGTTATGTGCCCTGGCTGGGAATCCAACCAGCAGCCCTTGGGTTTGCAGGCCAGCATCAATCCACTGAGCCACACCACATGTGTATTATTGACTGGTGATGTTATTATTTTAAATGGTCCATTCTCCTCAGCTTTGCTTGGAAGAATCATTAACTATTTCCAGATCAATGTTTTTTTAAGGCATACTATATAGAGTTGCTCATTAAGAAGTGGCTTTTCATTTGGGATTCCTACTTAAAATTACACCTTTTCCCTTTATGGATGACACAATACCAAGCAACGTCCGCTTGACTGGCAGCCACATAGCTGTTCCTTAGTCTTTCAGACCTGTCAGCAGTGGAGGACTGCATGGCTTTTGGGAGCACGCCTCCAGGGCTTCCAGAAGTGAATGTCACTATGTCATATAGCTTATGTTTTTAAATCATGTCAAGTGAGCCTGACAAACTTGAAGAAAATACATTTAGCATTTTCACTTGCTGCAGTAATAGGGAAGTGAGCAGGAATTTAATTGTATTAAATTGACTGAATCTAGAGGGAAGCCAAGGACAATGTTGTACCTAATCAAGACACCAGGGGGCACAGTGAGCTGCAGGCCGGAGACAGAGTCTGTAGAGTCTCGGCCTGGGAGAAGGGTTTTATCAGATTCTGTAAGACTCCTAGTAAACCCGGAAAGGTTGGATTAGCGAGGTAAATGTCTCTGACCTCCAGTTACTCCCTTTCAAATGTACCGTATGATCTCTTATTTCTGTTGCTTGTACATGTAGCTAACTACCCACAAGCATAAAACAGGTTTACTGACTTGGGGGTAAAAGAGTCAAGGACATCTCAGTGTGTAGTCCAAGTCTGTCCACTTGGCCCAAAGCTGAAACCTTCCTATTCTTGTTCAAGAGCCATGAACAGCCGGCAAGCATAGGCTTCAGTCTACTAGGGCTTCATTCCATATTATATTTGGAACTGACTTCTTTCTTAAATTTTTTATCTTAGAAAGAATTTCACAACAGATTTGCATAGTTGTGGACACCAAAGAAGATGAAGAACATGTAGGTTGTAGTCTTGAAGAAATGCTAAAAAATGAATTAAATGTAAGTATTCAAATATGGAATTTAATGATATTAAAGAGGTGGACGTATGTTCTTTGTTTTCTCCCTTATTTGTTGAACTGATCAATTTCCTAGTCAAACTCATATCTAGTGTTAGGACTAAGGAAATGGAAGAGGTAGTAATGTGTGAGGGTGCCAGTAGGAGTTATTTGCAACTTTTATCATAATGTCACATTTGGAAAGATAATAGACTCTCTTATCAGCCTATGCTCAGATAGTCAGCTTTTATTGACTAATTTCCTTATCTTAAATTGAAAATGTTAATGACAACTACATGGTAAATTTGTTGGAAGTGCTGAATAAAATAAATGTATTTAAACTGCTCAGAAGTGTCTCTGGCTTGCAGTGAGTTTCCAGTGAATACGAACTATAATAATTAAACTTCTAAAAATTTTTTAATCATTTTTAGAGAGAGGGGAAGGGAGGGCAAAAGAGAGGGAGAGAAACATCAATGTGTGGTTGCTTCTCACACGCCCCCAAGTGGGGACCCGGCCTGCAACCCAGGCATGTGCCCTGACCAGGAATCAAATCAGCAACCCTTTGGTTCGAAGGCCGGCGATCAATCCATGGAGCCACACCAGCCAGGGGTGATAATTAAACTTTTGAGGATGAGTTGAGACAGAGATGTGACAATATGAAGTAGTAGATTTTACTAGTTCCCAGACTTCAGTCCTGTGTTATATACATGAACTGTTAGAAATGTATATTTCTGGAATATGTAAAAATTTAATGAACCATGGTCTGGGATTAGTTTTGGAATCTAAGTTTTTAAGATGTTCCCTCAGATAATTTGATGGCAAACAGTGATAATTCTACCAGAAGCGTTTAAAGTAGCAACCCAAAGCTGAAAAGAAAATAGTAGCCATTTTAGCTTTCTCCAGGCATAAAGGTTATTATACTACAGTCTCCTGTGTTGCTTTTATCCGGTGACTTTCTGGTCATGTCCCCTCCATTGTTGGGAATTTCAGCACCTCCTCTTTGCTTCCTGTGTCAAGTCTGCCTGTTAGGAATCTGTAAGTTCTGTGCCCCAACTTGACTGCTTTCCCTTGCAGAGTATTTGAATTGTAGGTAACTTGCCACTGCCTGACCAACTGAAGCACTCTTTTCCCTCAAAAATGGTCTTTACTCTTGAATAATTTGCTCCATTCTTTATCCAATCAATGCGAAAAGCAGCAAAGCGGAGCTCTGAAAGAATATTATTGGAATTCCTATCAACCAGCCCTAAATTTGAGAGCTGGATTTTTCTATAACTATTGATTACCTAGCTGTTGGACTTGTGTGATGAATTCCTTGATTGGTCTTTCTAGCATTAGACCCTGCAACGAGTCCTTTGGTTACAATTATTATAATACCCACTTTTTTTTTTTTTTTTTTTTTACCGCTTTTCCTGTACATGTTTAGTGACACAATGTTATGGATTTAGGGATGCACACTGGTACATTGCTGGCCTTTCCTGATTCATTTATCACCCCGGTCTCTCAGGCCCTTCTAGTGATCTTTATTTTCAGTGCACTTCATCTACTACCTGTTGGGCTCAGCCTAGATTTTGTTATCATCTTAAGTATACTGAAAAATAAATACTAAGGCTGTTTTTCAAGTTCTGACCATCATATTTTGTTATTTCATATCTTTTACTAAATTACTCCTACTCTACATACTTCAAGTTTATAGGAAACTCCAGGCGTTCTATCATTTTTCTTTCTTTCAGCTCTCTTTTGTTTTTTACCTAACTTAGATCCCATGATCCATCACTTACGTGGATCATGGATTTTATTTTTTTTTATCCTCACCCAAGAACAGTTTTTCATTGCTTTTAGAGAGAGAGGAAGGGAGAAAGCAACAGTGACATGAGAGAGGCTTTGATCAGTTGCCTCCTCTGTGCACCTGCAGACTGGGGCTCGAACCCCAAACCTTTTCATTATGGGATGATGCTCCAGTCAACTGAGCCACACTAGCCAGAGTGGATTGTGGATATTTTACTGGTACCTTCAGTTCTCCTGTCTTTAGAACACACCCATCTGTTAACATCCCATCCATGTGTTAGTCAAATTTTTCAGTTCTCTAAGCTTTTGCTTAATACTATTGGGAAAGATTGTGCAACAGTGCAGATTATTGGCATTGAAAAGCACCGGCCTCCATTGTTTCAAGTGACCATGGCTGCATGGTCAGCTCCCCATTACCTCAGTGAATATCTTAAACCTCCTCAAATGCTAACCCAGAGAAGTTATCCTGGGCACTCTGGGCTCCTGGGGTAGAAGATTCTCTGTTGTGAGGCCCTGGCCTGTACTTTGTACGGTTTAGGAGCATCCCTGGCCTCTGCCCACTTGATACCAGTATCACTCCCAACCCCAGTTGTGGCAACCAAAAATGTTTCCAGATGCTGCTAAGTGTTGCTGGATAGGGCAAAATAACCCTTCTGTTAAGAACCAGGGGTATAACCCTTCCACCTTTGCCTCCACTCTTAGATATGACCCCGCCTTCTGCTTCTAAGCAAAGTTGCACATCCCATGTGGGATGCCCCATCTTCCTGGCACCAGTCTCAGAAGAATCTTGTATCTATTGCCATCCTCTTACTAAGACTGTTTTCTCTCCTGAGCTCAGGTTCCCCTCCCTCCTCTACCCTGACTCTTATCAACTTTATGACATGTTCCAATTCCCTCCATTAATTAAAGCAAAACAAACCAACAAATCATTTTCCCTTATCCCAAGGTTACCTTGCAGCCAAACTGCTTTAGAATAACTTTCATTCTCAGTCTTCAGTCCATAGCAATCTGACTTCGACCTTAACCTTTTCCCAGGAGCTGCTTTCAGGGAGGTCCTTAGTGGTCTGCTGGTGCTCAACCCACAGGGGTTATCCATCTTTGCCTCGATTTATTGCAGGACTTGACTCTCTGTTTAATACTTTCTTCTAGAAAAACATCACGTCCTGTGAATTTTATAACATCTTATTTTTCTGATCCTTTAGTGTTCTTGGCTTCCTTTTTTCACTTTCTTTTACAGGTCTGTTCATTATTTTTAGGTTTCTTTACATAACTGAGTGGGGATTCTTTCCCCCTAGAAAATCACGCTGGTGGCTTCACATATCCTGTATTTGCTAGAGACAGAATAATTGGCATTTATTATGGTTCCTTCTTCCTCCGTTTTGATGACTCTCTTTCTATTACTATTGTCAGAAGAAAATATTTTGCCTTTTATATATGAACCTTAATATTTTGGCTATTGTCTAATGGTTCTCTATTCTGGGCAATGTTGATACTAGTTTCTTCTTTCTCCTACCTTCCCGCTTTCAGTATCTAATTTGAATTGATACTTTTAAGCTCCCAGTTAATGCCTGTCAAACAATACTCTCCCATTGCTATGTGATTATATAATGTAGCCTCTCTTATAATTGTGATTTATTTTTTGCTCCATAAGTAAATGTATATTAAATGCCCACCATGAAGCCTTATGTTGATATCTTATAAATGATTTTGGTTCTTTTAAGGTATTCCTCCAATAGATTTCCCTGGAAGAGTTCCTGGATACAGTATTCCCAAGTACTTGCATATTAATAAATATTTTTTGTAGCTGAAAATCTACAGATTTATTCAGGGTAGATGAAAAACATTCTTGCTTAAAAAAATTCTCCTTGAGCATCTCAAATATATCATTCCATTGTCTTTTTCATAAAGTATTTTTGAGAAGTGTGATAAAAACCTGATTTTCTTAGTTGTATAAATGATTTGGTCTCTTTGTTTCCATGCCTAAGGAATTTCTTTTTAATTTAAAGGCCAATATTTTACTAAAATTTACTAATTTTTGACCATTTTAGGTTGATATTCCTATTTACATTTTTTTAATTGTATGATTTCACATAATTTGTCATTAAACTTTTAATGGCATTATCGTTTTTAGCATTTTCTTTCCCATTGCTTTAGTCTTCATTTTCAAAGATTTCTGTTGCATGAAGATTATATGCTGTTTGTCCATCTTCATAACTATTATTTTTTCCTGGATTTTTAAAACATCCTTTTGATTTTAAACTTTTCATACTCTCAACCTTATATTTTTCTTGAAACATTAGCTGTTGTTTTATTCAGTTTTACATCCTTTCTAATTTATCCTTCATTTCTGAAACATTATTTTTTCACTTTTTTAATTTTAATCAATTTTCTGACTTATTCCAATTCTAACTTTTATAGTTCTATCATTTTCTTAGTTTCTTTTATATTATTATTACATGCTGAGTTACTGTTTTCATTTATTCTGTGAATACATCTTTCTGATGTGCATGCATTGCCTGTAGAGATATTATTTTGCCCTTTAGTTTATTTTTAATATTATTTATTTACATTTTTATTCTCATCCCAGGATATATTCATTGATTTTTAGAGAGAGAGGAAGGAAGAGAGGAGAAACTCCCTGTAAGAGAGAAACATCAATTGGTTTTTCTCCCATATGCCCCTGACCAGGGATTGAACCCACAACCTAGGTGTGTGTCCTGACCAGGAATCAAACCTGCAGCCAGGGGTGTATCCTGAGCGGAGATCGAACCAGCAACCTTTTGATGTAGGGGACGATGCCCCAACCAACTTAGCCACCTGGCCAGGGCTATTTTATTTTTTATATCGACTGTATTTGAGATTTCTTTAGGTCTTCTGTTAGTTATTCTTTTTAAGTAAGCTGACTTTATTTTTAGGAGGAAGGGATGGGTCATGATAATTTTTATTTATTTAAAAAAATTTTATTGTTGTTGTATTACATCCATCCCTTTTTTGCTCCCCTCTGTCCCTCTCCCCACCCACCCTTTCCCCACAAAGTCAATCCCACCTGTTGTCCATGTCCATGGTTCCTTTATACTAGGTTCTTGTCTAAGCTGCTCCCCTTCTTTGCCTCTGCCTCCCCCCTCCCCCCAACCCCTTTCCCCCTGACCACTGCAAGCCTATTCCTTGTATTCATACACTTGGTTCTGTTTTGCTTGTTGTTAGTTTTGCTCATTATTGTCCCGTAATGGGTGAGATCATGATAATTTTTCTGGATTACCAGCATAATGCTTTTTATTCACCTGTTTTCAGGAACAGATGGAAGAGAGGTCTGTGCCTGTCGTGAGCTTGTATCTCCACTGCCCTTCTCCTTGACCTGCATCATCTTTCTTCATTCCTAGTGTATCTCCCCTTGTCAGGCTGTTCTTCTCTGGCTAATGCTTTGACCTGAAGGTGCTTCACTTTATTAGATTTGAATGTTCATGTGGGCCCAGACCTCTAGATATTCCGGTAGAGTGTGAACATATGTGATGTAGCTCCTTTGTTTTCAAGTTTGTATTGAAGCCTCTGAAGACCTTTCCTCCTTTCCTCTGTTTCTAGAATGGCCTGCTAAGCTGTTCAGAGAGTACCTGATGGTGATCTGTGGGTTTTTTCCCTCCTCCCCATTTTTCTGCTGTACAGTTTCTTAAACCGTGTGGATCTTCTTACTTCTTGGAAGTTTATTCCTACCAAATGTTGGTTTGGTGGGTGATGTCACCTATATGTTTTTGAAGTCCTTCTTGCACTATTTTTATGGAGGATTCTGCAAAGAATTGAAGACTGAAAGCTATATTTCCAAAGTCATCTTCCCCTTTATTCTGTATATATGCTGTACTTTGTATTTCTAATTTTTAAGCACTTAAATTTCTTTCTTTGTTAATTTCAAGTATCTAATTTATCTAAGACTACAAATAACTTTGGAATTTTTAAAAATAAGGCTTGACTTGAACTTAGGAATTTTATTTCTGTAATAAAGTCAAAAATTATACAAATGTTTAAAAGAAGGAACTACCCCTGTTTCTCAAGTACCTTTTAGTTATAATACCAGACTTTGAGGAGATAGATTAGATTTTTCTTCATAGTTCCCCCCTTATTTTACACATAGAAATGGGGAATTCTTGTGATTCAATGATTTGCTTAAGATCATATAACTAATGAATATGGTGCTAGTTGATTCATTATAATTTCTACTACTTAATATTCTTCTATGTTAAGGTGAAATAAAGGAAATAAAGCAGATTTTTTTTTTTTTTCTGTTCTTATAGCTAAGGCCAGAAAGAAGGCCGCTTAGAAAAGAAATTACCTAGTTTCATATATTTTTTCTCTCCCATTTTAAGGGCAACTTTCAGCCCTTAACTTACAAACATCCAATGCTGTGTATTCGAGCATTTTTACCTCCCAGAGCCTTTGTCTCACTTTGAAAAGAAATAGAACAAGGATGAAGTCACCTCTATTGAAATCCAGGCACCTGTAGGGGAGATCAGTATGGGTGTGGAGCTGCCCAGCGCACAATGAGAGGATTGTTTCCCTGGCAGGAAAACAAAAATGTTTCCCATTGAAACTAAAAGAAAAGGTTGGGTATGCTGTGCTTGATTTTGAGATATACCTTAGAGGTGAGCTGACTATCCAAACTCTAATGTAATGATATACTCCAAATACGTGGAAGAGGTTGTTAAAAAGTAAAGTCAAGATCCATTTGGGGCAGCGCTCCATTCTTCATTCACATGCACATTTTTTAAATTTCAAGGCTTGTTATATTCATTCTTTGAATTCCTAGGGAGTTTAAAGTATTTTGCAGAACTTCTTACTTTGCAGAGAGAAGTCTCCAAAGGTCCATCATGAAGAGGTGGCTCTCACTTTTTCCTCTAGATAAATTTTGAAGAATCTGTGCTGAGAGTAGTAAGGAGTTCATAAGCAGGAAGATGTGATCAGTTTTTTATTAGTTCCTTAATTCACTAATTTATTCACCAAACAATAAATGCTTATCAATATTTAGTCATTAGATGCTGGGTTCGGTTGAATTAAGCAAATGTGGTTCTCTGTCCTCAAGGAACATACTGTGTTAAGTTGGGGATAAAACAGTAAAATACGAAAATATGTTTAATTACAAATGGTGGTAACTATTCCAGGGAAAAAATGTAAACTGTGTTGATGTAAGAAAGACCTGGAAATGATTGAAATTGGGAGTGGAGGGTGGTTAGCTAGCCTTCTTGTAGGTGTGCCATTTAGTTAAGTCTAAAAGGGTAATCAGGAAGTAGCTACTGAAAGAGAAATGCAGATGGAACAGTGTGTGAAAGGCATGTAATGACCTTCACTTGTGGTGGCTGAACTGGGACCCCTACGTTGGAATAACCTGATCAGAATGGAGGGAGAGGGGCAGGAGGCTAGGACAGAGACAGGGACGGGCTCTGATGCAGCCCTGCAGGCTATACTGAGCTGACTGCGTCTCGCCACTGTCAGTACCACTGTTATGCTTGTATTTTGTCCTAAGAGCAACCTGAAGTGGTAGAAAACTTTAGCTGAAAATGATATGATCCGATTTACTTCTATCAAAAGATTACGTTTACTGGGGTTCCTTAAAAGTAAAATTGTAGAGAAGACATGTAGTACTTTAAATGCTTGCAGGTATCACATCATCCCTAAAACCATGTCACTTCAATCCAGTTTTCATTCCTATAATACAATAAATGAATGCTGATTTATACATATTTTGGACAAATAGGGACTAAAGGGGCTTTTTTGTGTATTTTGCTTACCCACCCCTTCCTGTTTCCTAGAGCACATAATTTAATTACTGTTTTGCGTAACCACAAACGACAAGCAGGCTATGTCTGAAAATCATTTGTTTTCCTGGGTGTAAGGCCGGCTTGGTTTTGTTGAGGTTGTCTGTGGTACCTCGTTTATTTTTCCTAATGCCCTCAAGATTGTCAAGTGTGCAGGTCTCTGCCTTTTCTTATGCATCTAACTGAATTCGGTGTGTGACATGTTTATCAAACAAAGCATCAAAAATAGCAAATGAAAAAAGGCAGAAATAAAAGAAAAGGAACAAAGTAAGCCATTGCAGCACTGGAAGGCTCATTCAAAATAGCCTTATTGTGTGCTTATTTTGCCACGTATTATAACATAATAGTTTAGAGAAATAAGGCTTTTTATTTTTTGAAACAGAGCACTATAAACCAGTGTAATAACAGTAAAATCACACTATAAACACTCCTATTGGGCCTTTGACTTTGAACAATTTTAACAAAATTAATGCAGTTAAAGTATGTGGTTTTGGTGCATGCACAAGACTATAGAAACTATCTGAAAACCATCCAATTAAATCCATTCAGTTTATTTGGGATGTTAGCCAGATTTCCTGATCAGCTTTCCAGAGGTAAAAAGAAAGTTCAAAATTATTGGACCACCTAGTTGCTTGGGATGGTATTAATTATATTCATGCTGTATTTAATAAAATTGAGTTTATAATACTAATATATTGTCAAGATTTTACAATGTGATTATTAATGAGGGAGTAAGGATAATTCTCCCTGAATGTCCCTTCCTCTATTTTTTTCTTTGTACACCTAGCATATCTTCACCTATTATCCCATCTGTCTATATCTTTGAGAAACAATGACATTGAAATATTACTTTTCCTGGAGGAACCAGATGGTTAATTTGTGAAAATGATATTATACATCTCTGTCCACTTAGGAATGAGGTCAGCTGTTATACTAAATTAAAAATAAACAAATAAACTAAAAGAATAGCTGACATCTAGCTTTGGCCATATATTTGTAAAAATCAGGCCTTCTAATTCAGGAAATTGATTTTATGCACATAGTAAGTATATGTTTAGAAGGAAAGTCCTTATAAAAACCTGAAAAAAACCTACCTTTTGGCATGTAGTTTTTAACCTTCAACAGTTGATTTTGATGAATATGCGTATACTAATTTTCTTATGCTATTGAGATTGAGACACATAATTTAAAGCTCTTTCATTGTGATTTTATTTTACTAATTGTTTAATTACAAATATAGGAAACTTTAAAAATATTTTATGCTTATTAATTAATATATTTCCTCTAAAAACTGAGTTTGATGATATATTTCATTTCCATTATTTGCATGCAGTATAACTTTAATACCAAAATGTAGATTATTATTCTGGTGGCTTTAACTAAATATTGGCTCCAGCATAGTGCTTGATTGAATGTTGTCTCTACATCTCAGTTTTATACTTTATTTAAGGCTTACTTTAATATTACTCTTTTCGTGAAGTTGTCCCCATTTTTCCGGTTCTTGGACTTCCTATACTATTCACCAACAGTGGTGAGTTTCTGCCCACCCTGCTTTCTGTTGTCATTTTTATTGTTATTAATCCCTTTCTCTATCTGTTTTATCAGCAGTCCCTTGCACAATGCTGATTCCTTGCACATCTGGTGGGAGTCAGTAAATAGTTGTGGTTAAGGGTGATAGGATGACGAATAAGAAAGCTTCTGGAATACCTCTCCACCTGGACATCAGCCAAGTATGTTCCTGGAGATAAAAAGGTAGCCGCTGGGCGTGCATCAATCATGTGAACATTTGAGAAGCTTTGAACACAGAGTACACCCATGAAGTTCTCATTGATTTCCCAACCAGAAGAAAACTGTTTTCACAAAAGGAGGAAAGAGAAGGGGACAGAGCAGATGTTGCAAAGATGACATGAACTGCAGTCAGCAACAGTGATAAGTTGGTGGTTGGCAGCCTTCTGTCGGGGAAGGACAGACAGACACTGCAGGAAGAATGAGCTCCACAGGGAGTGTAATGGAGGGGTGAGGAGCTGGGCCCATAAACAACACTTCAAGATGTATTCTTTAGAATCTGTAATGAGTCTAAATTAAGATAAGAAGCTACCTTGCTATATTATCAAGAAATGTCCTACTTCAATAATATTCTAAGGTATACATTGACATATTTCTCAAAAAGGTCACATGATTACATTTTTCTTTTTGCTCGAAATGCAGTTTATTCTTACTATTTTAAAAATATTATTTAATTTTTAAAACATTTTTAAAAGGACTTTATTATTTCCAGAGAGAGGGGAAGGGAGGGAAGAAGAGAGGGGGAGAAACCTCAATGTATGGTTGCCTTTCATCTGCCTCCAGCTACAAACTTGGCTGGAGACCTGGCTTGCAACCTGGTTATGTGCCCTGGCTGGGAATTCGAACCAGCGACCTTTGGGTTCGCTGCCTGGTGCCTTATGCACTGTGCCACCAGCCAGGGCTAAAAATATTATTGATCTATAGGCTACATGATATATATTTAATAGATTCCTAATATGTAACTTGTAATGGAAAATTGTATGAAATAGAAATTTTAAAAAATATAAATATAGCAATTATATTTCTTACTTCAGAGGATTATACATTAATGAAAAGCAGTCTGCTTACTATTTAGGGTTTGAGGAATTATAATTGTAGTTTTTGGATTGTATATTTATTGGGATGGTATTAAATATCCCTTAAAAGTTAATCTAGTGTATGGTTTTTTGGTGATTATATATGGAAGAACTCTTCATGAAGCTACTCATATGTTTTCTTATTTATTCCCTAATTTAAAATTAGAGATTGTGTAAAAACTAGATAGGTGGTCTGTTTTTAATGTATACCTCAGCTAACCTTTTGAACACTTGTCACATTTGTGGTATTATGTCATTTAAAAACTGAATTAAAATAAGTAAAAATTGAATTAAAACGTTTGTCTGATAAAATGCAATATCAGTATTTCCCATGTAAAAAGAATTACTGTGCGAAAGCCTTAAAGTTGTTAGAATTATTACTATTTCTTGTGTTAGTTATTGGTTCATGAATTAGTGCTGAACACCAAAAATTAGACTTCTCCATGTCACCCTGAATTTCGCAACAGCTATGCTGTTGACATTTGATACAGTTAATTCTTTGTACTGGAGGCTGTGCTGGACCTTCATTGTAGAGTGTTTCACAGCATCCCTGTCCTCTCTGCCCACTGGGCCCTGCTAGCACTTCCTAACCCACTGTGACAACCGAAAAGGTTCCTGACATTGCTCAGTTATGCCTAAGGACAAAGTTGCCCACAGTTAAGAACTGCTACCACGACCTGTTTCACTTCATGCACGCTCAATTTTAGGGTGGCTTGTGGTTGAAGTTATATAAACGATATTTGTAACTTAAAATGAATACGTCGCAATGTAATAAGCTATAGTCTTTTGTAGACTTTAAATCATCTATAAAACTGGAAACAACATGTATTCATTAATAATTTCAAATTAATATTTTGATTAGGATACAATTTGCTTGTATATACTTCATAGGGCATATTTATGTGGAAAACAGGCTCTCGTTATACTTCTGAATATACATCTGGGCAGTGCCTGGATTATGTAGAAAATGTTAAGATTTTGTCAATGTAAATTAGATTATTCTATAAATTTGGCAAGAGTTTGAAGGAAAAATACAGTTGAAGCAATGGATTTTTCAGTTGAGTCACTTATGTTGCCATAGTGAGAGGTTTAATAAAGATATGAGTAATTATTTTAGAGGCTACCTAAGGCAGTAACTGTGGTACAGCCAAGGTCAAGGTTGTCTTCTGATTGCTGCGTGGAATCACACTGCTCCATAAATGTATCTCCTGAAAATGAAAGAGTTTTATAGTAAAGTGACTTCAAATTAGCTAATCTCATTGCTTCAAACTGTGGTCCATGGATCAGTTAAAACAACTCGCATTCTTAGATGCCACACCACATCTAATGGCCTCAAAAGTTATATTTTTAATAAGATTCTTAGAGATTCTTATGCATATTGAAATTGGAGAAATGTAGGTGCGAACTCTATTTTCCTCTCCCAGTATGATGTAAATTCCACGATGACAGAAACTTGTCTAGTTTGTTGCCCTGGTCTCAATGTACAATCTAGTTGCTGGCTCAGAGCCCTCAATAAATATTTATTGGTTGAATGATTGAAACTAATCCATCAGTGGATAGGATACTCTTCTCTTCATGACCTTTTTTAAAATTAAGACAGACAAAATTTGTTTATGTGAGCTTGCCAGTTCTTGGCTTGCAAATGTTTTATGCATTACTAAGAAACATAAAGAGGTTTTATTGCTTTATTGTTTATAGCTTTTAAACATTTCATTCTGTCATTTGTAGAATTAAAAAAAATGGATAATATTTATAAAATAGGCCTGCCAAACATGATTTGTATGAGTCACCCCAGTCATTTTTCATTTAGCACAACATGGTCCATAGGTAAGATGTAGTATAGCATTCTGCAATGGGAAAAATAAGCTTGAGCAGATGTCTGTTTAGTAGCTTTACGTTTTGATGAGCCATTACCTAGCTTTAGATGAATAATCTGTATGATAAAATGGGGACTGTGACTTTTTTGTGATGGTACTCAGGTTTGTTAGGATTCAGGTTTTTCTTTTCCATTCTGCGATCCTGTAGTTTTTCATCAGAACAACAATTGGGCTTCCAAGGGACCTTTGACAGTGAGAGAGGGATGCACCGAAGGAGTGTCACTACAGGGGTCACTCCTGTGAGCACCACCAGCTGCGTGACATATTCAATGCAGTGGTTCAGAGCGCTTGACTCTTCTTTAGGATCAAATCCAAAAATCGGATTTGGAGGGCTTTCTTAGGTTCTTTTTTCCCTGCCCAGGACCCAGAAAGATGATCTGAGTTCAAGGATTGCGTGTGGAAGCAAGTAAGCTTTTTAGTGCTGAAATGGCTTTCTTCAGATGAGGTAACTGAGTAAAAGCTGTGACTTCTGTGTTGAGGTAGTAGTCACCTGGAGGAAACTGACACCAGTGTACTTTTTGAGGGCATGTGGGCCTGCGAATCTAGCACACCTTGGTCTGATTACTACCCATTACTGGCTGGATGATCTCGAAGAGATTATTTCAAGTTCGGTATCTTGGCTTTTTTACCTATAATATGTTATAGTGCTAAATGCTTTAAACATACAATAATATATGCATAGGTCTATTATGTAGTTTCAGTAAGATAATTATCAGTCTCTGTGTGAAATACTTTAATAAGTGATAAAGCTCAATAAAAGCAAGGTATGAAACGCGAAGGGATAATGTTAAAGTGTCAATCAGAGGTGGAAACTAAGTGAAAGTGAGTAGAATAATAATAGCAAACATTCAATATATCAATATGTGCAAGGGTGGTTATTAGCAAACAGATGGATTGACATGACAGCATTCACACTAGACTTGAGACTTCCTAGAACAATGGTTCTAGGAAAGCCCATGGTTTCAGGAACAGAGACAGTCTAGTGCATTATGTAGCATTGCAAATGGATCTTCAAGGCTGATTGTTAGACTCCAGTCTTTGCTCAGTGTGGCTTTTAAGCTACAGTACTAAGGAAGCACTAGCCATTTCCCCTGGGATTCAACACGAGAGCAGCATGCCAAAACCTTGGTTAAGTGCTATTCTTCCTGGTTAGTATATAGGATTGGGAGTAGACCAAGACTTCCTTTGGTATATCGAACAGACTAGGGTCTGAGTCTTATGGTGGCCGTTGGTATAATCCAACAGCAAAGTGTTTATGGTTGGAGATCCATTTAATGTGACAGGGTAGGAACCTAGTTCATTCGTTACCTCAAAGCTCTACCAAGAATGGCTTTAAAACTGTGGCTGTTTTCTCTGAAACTTTCTTTCCAGGAGGCTAACCTATAGGGAAAACTTCCTAGCAAAATTAATTCTTAAGGCTCACGTATTATTTTAATCAATCTTCCTAACCATTTTAAAGTATTATTTTTACTGATGTGTAAACTGAGCCACAGGACTTAAGTAGTTTACCCACAGTCACACAGCAGGTTTGTTGCACAGTTCAATTCATATCCAGGGAGCGTAGCTCCAGAGGTCATGCTCATAACTTCAAAAAGATGCTTTAAAGCTAATGCTAAAAAATAGAAAATAAAAATAATACAGTAAGTGCTGAATCCTAGGTGGACAAAACTTCCACTGAAGTCTAAAAATAACCATGAAGTAAATCTTAATTGGCAACTCAAAATTTGAAAATAGTGAATACTACTTAAAGGAGCATCTCAGGTGAGGATTTCTAAAAATAAAGATGGAGAGGATCAGGCTGCTACCCTCTGGCGAAGATCCGGACGCAGCACCCACAGAGACAGCTGATCTGGCCCAAAGACTGACTAGCTTCCTAGTGTCAGCCTTCAGTTGGCAGCAGTCATAGCTACAGAAGATCCCCTTCCAAAATACGCTCTATGGAGGTATAACTGACAAAGAAAAGTTATATATATTTAAGATGTACACATTGATATTTTGATATATGCATGTACTTTGAAATGATTGTCACATCAGTTAACTATCCGTTAACATTTTCCTTCTTTTCTCCCTCCCTTCCTTCTCTCCCCCTCTCTCTCCCCTTCCTCTCCCTTTCTCCACTCCTTCCTTCCTTCCTTCTTTCTTTTGGTAAGAACACTTAAACTCTACCTTCTTAGGAAATTTTGAGTATAATACAGTACTGTTAATTATTATCATTGTGCTGTACAGTTGACTTCCAGAATATATTCATCTTGCACGACTGAACTTTTATACCGTTAAATCAATGTTTCTTTCTTCACCCCACACTCCTGTCCCTGACAACGAGAAGATGAAAGTCTCTCTCTCTCTCTCTCTCTCTTCAGTTCTCTTGTTCATATCCACATTTTGTTTGAACAGAAGGGAGGTGAAAAATTGATGGATTCAGAATCCAAGATGATCCAGCCAACATATTCCGTCTGTAAAAAGTGAAACACATTTTTGAACCTCTGACTCACGGGACTTGAACCAAAGTCTTTTAGCTTTCGTTAAGCCTTAACTCTTCTTGAAATGGAAAATATTTTTTGGCAACCTATCTTCCTTCCTAAAAAATTCATGCTTTGAATAGTATTCTGCATATGCAGATGTTTGCATTTAGTTAATAACAAATCTTTTCTGAATTTTTATTTGTTATGATGTAAAGAAAATATTTTACTTTATTTTTGTATACTTCTTTACTTTTATTGAACACATTGGAGGGTTGTTTTAAATTTTGTTTAAATGTTCTTTGAACCAAAATATTTACAGAACAAGGAGTTCTTCTAGCCCACAGATTGTTCCATTTGTTGTGTTTGAGTGTGGAAACATCAGGAATGACAGCATCAGCTGAGGCCGCTGAGCTTTTCATAAACAACCTAATAGCATTGTCTAATGTGGCTTTTGTTTATTGAAGGTGTCAAAGACTCCTTTTTTGTATTTAGGTTAGATCTAAATTTCTTTACTCAAGCATGGAAAATATTGTTTGTTTCTGGTTGGGAGGAAAGCAGTATGACCAAATTAAAAAATTACACTTAACTGGAAACAATTATTAAAAGAGTCTCAATTACAAGAAGGAAAGAAATTGTAATTTCGTTTTGGTTTCAAATGGGGTACAAAAACAGTAACATTTAGTAGCTTTTGTAAAACTATTGTGTGCATTTTATGTCTTAGGCTGGGGGTATTAGTTGATAAATGACTACCTTTTAATAGGAGTTTTTATCATGTAATAGTTGAGCAAATACATTTGAATAATAATAATGATAATAAATACTGTGGCTGGCCATGGCACTTTCTATATTTACCCTATTTTCTAAGAGGTTTTGTTATATTTATTAACTATTAATAATTGAATTTAAGAAAAATTGTATATATATTATATTAGCTTTATATGCATTATGTTATATATAAGTATACATAATATATAGTATACAAATATATAAATATATATATTAGCTTTAATAAGGAAACAAGTATACATTGAAGTCACTGCGGGGTTGCCATCATAGGCAAGAATGAGCCCAGTGTTTGTGACAATAGAGGAAAGTGGCCTTAGAATTTAAGAATATTTGTATTGGAGATTGGAGTCGGATGGTTAGGTTTGAATAAAATATAAGTGGATTTGGGGTACTTTAATGACAAATTCACAATTATAGTGTTAATCCAATAGAAATTACACATGAATATTCATGTAATATATGTATGTGTATTACATTATACATTCTTAGTTGAAAAAATTAAGAGTTACAGTTTTATGCTTTACTAAGGAATCTGCAATGTTTTAGATGTAAATTTATAAAATATTCTAAATGTCATGCCAGTATTAACTTCCTATGCAACTATTATAGCAGAGGTAATATTATAGAAGATCCCTTGTTTAGTAATTAAGTTGTTTATATTGTTGTAATAGAAAAAATAGAAATTAATTAGAATATTGAACTATATGGAATAAAAATCATTTAAGGTAAATTTTTGTAATAATATATGTAACATTTTATTTTTCTATACTTAATCCGGGACTGCCACTGGTAGTAATCCTTTAGTTTCTTCTGTTATCTCTTTTCTCTATCACATATTATGATAATTTCCTTTTGCTTTCACTACTTCTGTTCATTCCAGGTTTTGTTAAAGCTGTTCTTTGTAACTGGAGTAATTTAGCATGGTTCCAGAATCTTCCAACAATCCCGTCCAACATTTTAATTTTATTTCAACATTCTTTGCAAATATTTTTTGTATTTAAAAAGGTGTCTTTTTCTACATTTTTTCTTATCTGAAATAATTCCCCAATATCCTTCTTTGCTAAAATAATAATCATTATTAATGGACTAGTTCAAATTCATTATTCTTGGTAGCCTCATAAACTAAATTATTTTGTTTTTACATATGGTCCTTGGCTCTATGTGCCTCTAGCAATGTTGAGCTCATTTGTAACAGAGTTGTTTATGTTCATGTTTGGCTTTTCTATCTAATTTATAAACTCTTTTTTTCCCTCTATTTTGTTTTTCTTCTAGCATCTAAAAGTCACATCTTGGTCTCTGAGTCATGCTGGCCGAGACCTTCAGCAAATCACCTTAGAGCAATGCTACAATTTTGTGTGTGTGAATGTAAGTAGTAAATATAAATGATTGGAAGCACTTGAGGATCTCATAAATGTAGTGGGGAAGAGACTCTGTGTTTATTGATGATTAAATATTTGTCTAAGATGAGTTATATCTTTAATATACACTTAGAAACTTTACTTTTTATCTTTTACAATAAGAAAATAGTAGTTTCTAGCAAGCTAATTCCCATAATGAGGAGATGGTGGTAGTAATTCCTTTAGACAGTATTTATAGTTTTTTGTTTTGTTATAAGGAGGTAAGGCTACACAGGTTTGAATTAATAAATAGTGCAAATTTTAGTAAGTATAAACTTATGGGTATTCTTTAAAAGAGATTAAAATTTAAAAATTGCACTTTATAAATATTTTGAATAATTACACAAAAGTTCATGTTTTCTTTTGAAATTAACCTTTATTTTTTATTTTATTATTATTCTTTAAAATTTTATTGTTGCTATATTATATGCATCCCCTTTTTACTCCCCTCTGTCCCCTTTCCCACCCACCCACTCTCCCCTGAAATTAACTTTTAAATTATTTAAGAATTTATTTTCACTTCCTTTTATATTTCTGGTCTTTCAGGTCATGACCTTTGAATTTGAAGCAACCCAGAGATTTCTGAATCTACTGAAAGAGAGTAACCTTTCCATTTTGTATCCTGTTGTTGTTATTTCAGTAAGTGAATTAATGCAGATTTTTCTTCATAAACATATGCTTCCTTTTTGGGAATTTATCTTTTTATTGAACAAAATTTTATCCATCTAACCCCCAAAGAAGAAACTCTTCTTTGTGGATTCTTGAGCTTCCTCTCTTGCTAGGGTTTCTGTTGACTGCTCTTACTTGGTTGAACAGACGGGCTTGGAAAACAATAATTCAATCTAGCACCCAATTTTATTTCATTTTCTTCATTAAAATCTCATAGTGTATATTGCTGAGTTAACTAGTTGTTTTGGTGATGTAAATGAGCTTTATTTAGAGTGCTATCAGGATACCATCAGAGAAAACTTCCTGAAGTTAAAAAAACAAGGGGAAAACATCAGATGGAAGAACATTGACTCTCAGGTTATTTCATCTTCTCTGTTCTATGGACAGCAAAAGTAAAGTGAACAACAAATTAAGAGAATTCCCAGAGGAATAGCCCATAAAAATTTTGGAGAGATATTTCTGTGATCGATTAAAAGTGTGAACTTTGGTATAGAATTTAATTGTGTATTTGAGGGGAATATTAGGGGGCAAAACCAGGACGAAGGAAAATCAGAAGCCAGACCTGTCGTACCAGCTGAGGAGCCAAATCTGGTCTGCAGCATTTTGATGTGGAAAGGGTTCCAAACATGAACCTCTGAAAACAAGTGCTTAGCAATTGCCAAGTTCCTAAAGCTCAGGCCTGTTCCATAGATGAGAATTGAAATCTTGTTAGGTAAGATCTTTAATACAGAATAGAGAAAATTTGTGCTACCAGTAGGTAATTCTAGAGTAAGCAATGCAAGTAGAAACAAATGAGGAATTGAAGGTTTATATTACTGTCTTGTTGTACTTGGTTATATGCCCCAAAGGTAAGTTCTAACATGACTGATTTTAACAGAAATATCAATGTTTTAACTGAGATTTTTTAGGAACATTATGAAATGTACCCAATGCTAGAAGGCTCTAAGGCTCAGGAGGATAGTGATGGGTTCAGATGTCCCTGTTTGGCTCTTGATTCCTCTCTCCACACTATAACTTGCTTAGAAATTTCATTCAGTTCCTGTTCACAGATACTATTCTCAGAGGCAGTGCAGTGCTGTGATGAGAGCAAGGACTTCAACTCAACACCTCGGTTCCTTGACCAAGGTTTTATAACCTTTATGAGGCTTGCTTTTTTCATTTTGGAAATGAGGCTCATAACCCTACCTCTCAAATCACTAAGGATGAAAAGGACTGAATGCAAAGTGTGGTTGGCATCACAGTGCATGGGAACACAGTATTTGTCTCCTTTAATAGTCTAGCCCCTTTCATTTCCAGTTGGGATGGGATGACTCAACGTTCACTTCCTTCAGTCTGATTCCCGATCAGATTAAAGCTTTAGTGATGCATTTTCCAACATTCTGGTAGGTACTTCCTTTTGAGTGCTTAGCTATCTTCTTACACCTGGCTTGTCAGATCTATCACAAAAGCACAGTCCCATCGATTGACTTCTCTTAGTGGCAATGACTTTGTGGCAGGTACCCAGGTGGGAATCAGTGTCACTTTTGAATTTGCCTTCTACTGTTTTCCTCTTCCTCTTTTTGTCACACACACACACACACACACACACACACACACACATACATACACATACATACACACTACACAATTTTAAAACTGTTTATCTATTTCATTACTACTGTTGTGTTTCAACCTCAGTCCTTTGGATCAATTTTGTAAATAAATTTAATTTTCTGTTGACTTCTGTTGAGTTCCACTTTATGTATCCCAGTAAATGCAAGGCTTAGTTTGACCACTGGGTGTTCTGTAACAAACTAAAGGAAAAGATGGACAATCCTCTAGCTAGGGAGGAAATGTCTCTTAGAACTAGTGTGAGAATAATATTATATATTTGTATACTATAAATCTACATGTTATAAACACTGTAAAATATTTGTTTTAAATTGATGAGTTGTCACTCCATAATTAATATTTGTATACCCATTATGTTTTATTGCATAAATAGATTCACTGTGCTAATATTAAGGATATTATTAAAATTAACAAGAAAATGTCACTAGAATATATCTAGAATATACAGTATATCTTTAGCAGAAGCAAATCACTGTGAAGGTAGAATAAAGAATGGATATTTAGTATAGTTAGATTTTATTTCAGGCTCTACATGAGTCTTGACTGTTAAAAATGTCAGCTTCTTTGGCTTTTCTGAAGGTGAACTGGGTTAGGAAACATTTAATGTACGAAGTTTTTGTTTCCTAAGGTAAACTAGCCTAAGTAGAGTCTACTGCTTTAAGAACCACTTAAAGAAAGGAACAGAATTTTACATGAAGAATATAAAAAAGGAATTGGGACTTTTTTTGGAAGAACTAAAGTATTTATTAAAATAATTTTATTTTATATGAGGTCTGTCCCGAAAGTATCAGCTGTGCAAACGGTTTTCATTATATTGACAATGGCTTGATACTTTCAGGACAGACCTCATGTTCTATTTAAGAAAATTTGATTATGTTTTCAAAACTTAACTTTTTTTTTTGCATAATTTTGTGGACATTATATGACCACATATTGTGATGTTTTTCAAGTGATAATTTTTTCAAAATATTTTGAGCATTTTTAGTTTTGTAATATAACCTTTGTTAGTACTTTGATGTTCAACATGCTTTTTTTGAGCTTTAGTATTATTTTCTTTTTATATATTTTAAGTTGTGTAATTTTGCCAAGTTCTTATCTGTTGATGGTGTTGAGTATGATTTAAGGTGTTTACCACTGTTAATTTGATCAACTTTATGACGTCCTATGTTTTGGTAGATGTAAATTAATTTCATTGTAACTATATTAAATTAGAAGAATTTTCTAAATTTATAGAATCAGCTTGAGACTGACTGATGGAAATGTTAACTACTTGGGCTAAAATCCATGCTAGCATCCAGGTGGGCAGAGATAGTTGGATGGGGTTACCTTATCTAAGTGTCTGTTTCTCAGTGAATCTCTGTGTATTTTGCATCATATGCAGTATTTTAACTGGAAGCCTTTGGACACACATACGCAGATAACATGCACACCTTGTGCTAGAAGAATATTCTCTACTTGAATGAAAAATAAATAACTTTAAGCACTGTTTTTATGCCAGACTGGTTGGCATAAAGAACAATTAAAAATTTAGATTGCTTTCTATGTTGTTTTTTTTTTTTAAACAAGAAAACTATAAACATTAAAAAGAAATACTTTCTTTTGTGAAGTTGAATAGTGCAGGAACTATGTTTGAGAGTTCTTTTTAGATGTGATTTCTGATGCTGTTTTCTATGTTGTGTAAGACATCACAGAGCCAACATTTTTATCCTAAGACGGTAAAGTTACTGTTGTTAGCCTTCTCTTCTGATGGTTCCCAGAGGTTACAGAGAATTGCTAGCACCTTTTTGGAGGGTAACTCTCAAGAGGATTATCTATCTGGAAGCTCTTTTTGGAATCATCTGATACAATAGCCAACATGTTCAGTTTTCTATTTTCTACTCCTATTATGTGTTTTTGCTTACTACTTAATGATAAACAAATATTTAGAAAACTATAGTAATATATTAACTGTATTAAAATAACTTAAGGTAATAAGGTAATATTAGCCTTTAACCTAAGTAAAACTCAAAAGTGCCAAAAGTGAATTATAGACTAGATTCTTGGTTTAAAAATTAATGACTATAGAGCTGGGTTTTTTTCATAACAATGTGTAACAGTGTTTCAGGAGATAATACTAACTATAGCTGTTTTCTAGTCAAGATTATGTAAAACTGAAAAGATACCTTTACATGTTCAGAAAGTAAACTAAGGATTCAAATTTATTTGGATCTGACAAGATTTTCACAAAACATTGTTATTTAAAGCTTGTTTTTAATGAGCATAGCTGATTCATATAATAGACACTGAAGAAATGATTTTTAAAAGCAGAAAGTAATTGGCAACAACAATAAATAGAAATTTAAAATCAAGAAATGAAGCAAACTCTTTAATTTTACTTAAAATAGTTTCTCATTTTTCCACAGCAAAATAATTTTATGGTAACAATAGGGATAATTACATGTGAGTTTTACTTTTGCTGGCAATTTTATTGGTGCTTTATGAAAGATAAGAATCTCTTCATGAATTCGATTCAGCACAATAAATTTTCATATGGAGTTATAATGCTTAGAAAACATAAATAAACCTTCAAAAATGTTTAATTTAGTTCCAGTTACTAGGAAGCAGTTTGTTGCCACTACAGATCAGAATATATGATCTTTAAAATACTTCAAAATGTTTAATATTTGAACATGTCAGCAAATAGAAAAATAGAAAACCACTCTCCATTGACACTTGATACTTTCACATCTGGGGAAACCAGCACAGAGATGTAAATTGTTTCCAGAACGTTCCACAGCTCACCAAAGTCAAAGCCAGGAATAGAATCAATCCAATATGCAATATATCAAATACACTTGTTACTTTTATGCTCTCATGAATGTGTTAAGATGGAGCAAGATTAAAAATATATATACATATATGCATTTAATATTTCTTCCTAATAAAGAACAAATGACAAGTGGAAAAATATATAGATTCCTTCTTTTAAGTGATAATGAGTTCTTACTTTAGCTTCACAGGGTATGGAGCCTTTATTGAATTTAATTTTTTATAAAAACACTATAATTATATTAAATTTTTTACCAGATCCCAGAAATGTATCTTTGTCAACTTTTACTTAACTATTTGTTCTGTATGCTTCCTCCTGTTAACCCTATAATCACTAGGCTAAGAAAATTTATTTTTAAGACACAAGTTCTTATAAAACAAACAAAACAGCTGGCTATTTTAATTCTTGCTGCTTCCAAATTGGGTTTACTTTTTTTAATGATTTTATTCACTATTTTTAGAGAGAGGGGAAGGAAAGGAGGCAGAAAGGAAGAGAAACATTAATGTATGGTTGCCTTTCACCTGCCTCCAGCTGTGGACCTGGCTGGAGACCTGGCCTGCAACCTGGGTATGTGCCCTGGCTGGGAGTCGAACCAGCAATACTTGAGTTCACAGGCTGGTGCTCAATCCACTGAACCACACCAGCCAGGGCATAATATTGGGTTTACTTTTAATATACTATGTATTGCAGATCTCTAGTTAATTTGTATGTGTTTTCAAATGGATATTTTATGTGTGTTTAACAGACAATGAATGACCTAGATAGTAGGTTCAAATACCTCTTCTATTTCAGTCTCACCATGTTGCTACTGTACCTGGATGAATTAAAACATTTTTTTTCTTCTGAAAATTATAACCTTATTGTATGTTGAATTTTTAGCATATTTTCACTAAAGCTACATTGAAGTTTTCTCTTTCATGGTTGTGTACAGCTTCAGTGGCAGATATGTATCAACTCCACAAATTCTACAAATGTTTTTGTTTGCTTTCTGCTAATACTGTGTAGTAAGTCTCAGGTATTTCCTGCCCAAATCAATAATAAAATCTAAATAATTCTGGTTGAAAATACCTTTAGAACCGTTCTTTGCAATTTTAGTCATGAAGGGATTCATATTTAACACAAAGATGCAGAATGATGAAATCATTCTTGTAGAAGGTGTTGAATAGCAAGAATTGACTGTTATTTTAAGCCTTAAAAAGGAGACTTTTGCTTGTGGCTAAATGGTCACTGGAAAGTTTGTGTTGTGGGACATAGAGACTCCCTAAGATTAATTGTGAAGCATGGCTCTCACTGGGCATACATTCCTACTATTCTCTCTGTTAATGAACATTTTCAGATAGAATTATGTTCTAATGGAATACGCAAATAGAATGAATTCCATGTTTTATGAATAATTCTTTTTTTTTAAATTTGAGATTAATTTTTTATTTTTTATTATCTTTTAAAGATTTTATTTATTATTTTTAGAGAGAGAGGAAGGGAGAGGGGCAGAGAGGGAAAGAAACATCGATGTATGGTTGCCCTTCACCTGCTTCCAGCTACAGACCTGGCTGGAAACCTAGCTTGCAACCTAGTTATGTTGCCCTGGCTGGGAATTGAACCAGTGACCTTTGGGTTCGCAGGCCAGCACCCTATCCACTGTGCCACCAGCCAGGGCTGAATAATTATTTTTCTTGATCAAACACCAGATTTGGAATCACTATTTTCCTATGTTAAATAGTTTACTGAGCTTATTCAGATAAGCAAAATTGTTTGTGAATTTATTTGCCAGTGCTTCTCTGGTACAATAAATCAGTGCATAAAATTTGACATGAATTGCACAGGAAGCAAAATAAATGAAACTCACCTTCGTTAGGCAGCTTACATTAATTTTAGTCCTAGAGAAGAAATTGAACAATTGGCTTGGTCGTTGAGTTTTTCAAAAAATATGACTAAGGAGTTTTGTTAGATTTTTTTATGTATTGAATTTTATATTAAATAATGGAAATATTCCTTAGCTTAATTATATTAGACTATTTCTTTACAAAATAGAACCACATAGAGTTAATATACTATAATATTTAAAAATTAAATGCCATACTTATATAATTAATAATAAATTAATGTAATACACATGTTAATATAAATATGCTAAGCCTGACTTTGCTTATAACATTAAAAGGAGTTTTACTTCATGAAGAGAAATAAATTATATTGTTGTAAAGGGGGTATTGTGTAGAAAGAATTGACTTATTTTAGTTTTAGGAGGCTATTCATGGTAAAGATGCTCAACCTGAAGTAGGGTTCAAGGTACAAGCATTGCTATTATATTTTCAAATAACAAGTACCTATTATCCCAGCCAAGTAATTTTATGTCTTTGAATTTTAGCTCAGAATCTTTCTCTGGAAACAGAGTTGGATGCTCTCAAAGACATCTGAGTAGCTTCTTTTCTAAAACCATTTCTTATACCACAATATGTTGTGAAGACTTTTTACTTTTGTATGATCTACTATACATGTCTTTTATGTATAGATATAGTAGAACAATTCAGATTGTTACTGTTATGTTACATAGGAATCAGGTGCTGTGGTATTTCTTTTTTGAGTCAATTTTGAGGCCTTTCTAATTTTAACCCTGATCACAAGACTTATGATAATTTTTTAACGGTTTGTCTTTATTTGTGCCTTTCTTATTTATTTTTGTTTTATAGTCTGGTTTTTATTAGGTTAAGTCTAACTTTTTCCTAGTTAATAACAGTTGCAAGACTCATCTTTCCCTTGACCCATACCCCTCTCCCAAAGAATCTATCCTCCAGGTAACCATCCGGGAATAGTCCGGGAAACCATCTTCTGAAAAGGATTCCTTTATCATTGGGAGCTCACACCAATGCCTCTTATTGCCAATTCACTTAAAACTCACATGAGGTGCTATCTAGTTAGCAGTTTGTGGGGAACTATCCTACTTTGTTATCTGATTGCTTATCATTGATTTATGTACACTTTTGAATGTTTTTGTGACAAGTATTTTTGACATACACATAGCTTTTTTAGCAATGTTTTAAAAAAGCATTGTTCTTTAGAAGAATGACATATTTTGTACAAGCTAATTTTCTAGATTATTTTTATCTGAATAGAGAAATAATATCACTTATTTTCCAAAATAAAGATTCTTGATAATATGAGCTTAATTAAATGACCAAAGTTAGCCTGGGTGGTGATTTAGTGGCTGGGAGTTCATGAATCCTGGTCACTATCCCTCCTGTCCACCGCCCTAAGGTAATAACTGTAGGTCTGCTTGAGAAAGAGGCATGTTAACTTGGAGTAGAAGATCAAGAGAGACCTTGTTAATGATAGAAGAGAAAGCTGAAATTTGGAAGGCTGATCAGGGTCCAGTTCTGTGAGTGGTAGGTGGAAGAGCATTTCTTTATGGAAAGAGTAGCACATGAGAATAATGAGAACAGGAAAGAGCTAGTGGATCAGAAACAGAATGAACTACACACTAAGGAGAGCTAGTGTGGACTAGGTATGTCTAGGTCAAGGTGGGCCTTTGAAGTTTGAACTGTATAAAACACCACTGCCCAGTAGAAATTGATACGGTGAGATTTGCATTTTACACATCCTCTGGATGCCTCTCGGAGAAAAGATGAAAGAGATCAGAGAGATTCTTTGATGCATTTGGTTTAGTTAGGAGGCTATTTCAGTAGTCCAAGAAATAATGGTGGTGGCTAAGACTACAGTAATTCCAGAGTGGATGGGCAGAAATAGCTGGAATCAAGATACATTAAGACATTAAAACACTAAGAATAGGCACTTGATTTAATGAGAGATATGTTGTGGGACTGGATATATATGATACTAAGATAGGGACATTAGAGGATTATTAAAATTTGTTTCTGAAGGTTGAGTAGGCAGATAAATATCCCAGCTTTGTTGACAGATAATTAGAATAATTTCACTTATATTCAAAAGCTTTTTATTCCATTGTATGTGTGTGTTCGTTGTATATATAAAAGAGCTTATCCTAAAGCTTTTTTTGAAAGGCAAATTATGTTCTTCCAAGACCTCCTTAATGATTGAATTTTAATAGAACTTCAGGTACAGGCACAATTTAAAATATCTATCTTATCTGTTACAGTACTTTTGCCAAGTTTATCTGGTGTTGCATGATCATGTTTTTGTTGTGATAAATTTTTCTGTACTAATGCTTCTGTACTAATATTCTGAAAAAACTAAAATTAGAAAAAAATGAAAAGAAAAACACTTTGAGCCCTGGCTGGTGACACAGTGGATAAGGCACCAGCCTGTGAACCTAAAGGTTGCTGGTTCAATTCCCAGCCAGGGCACATAACCAGGTTGCAAGCCAGGTCTCCCGCCAGGTCCTTAGCTGGAGACAGATGAAAGACAACCATACGTTGATATTTCTCTCCCTCTTTGCTTCTCTCCCTTCCCCTCTCTCTGAAAAATAATAAAATCTTAAAAAAAAAAAAAAAAAAAGAAAAAGAAAAACACTTTGTCCAGGAGTCAAAACATTAGCATCTAGGAAGATGGTAAGAGTAAAAACATTAGTGGCTAGAAAGTTGGTAAGAATCTGACCAGGCCTAAGCTCTACTCCTTGAGCATAAAAATCAATAGCCACCTAAAAATAGATTGCTTTCACAGTGTTCTGGAAAGCCTGAACAGCTATTTTATTGAAAGCATAGAAAGGTGATGGAGTCAGTGCAAAAAGCTTCTTGATCCAAACATGCCTTGGCTTGAACCCTGTTTGTAATAAAGTTATATGTGATATTTAATACTTTTGAAAAGTATAGTATGATTTAATTTTCCAGGCATGTGAAGTTTTATTTTATGGGCTTTTGAAGCTTAACTTATTCTCCTTAAATGCTGGGGCGCTTGATTCACTGATACCTGCTGAGGTGGGACGCAGCAAGTGTTGTAAAGATAATCTTAGTGTCAGCTTTGGAAATTCTTACGTGTGAGTGATAGGACTAACTCAAGTCATCTGCACATCTCTCCTGAGTATTTTACGTATTATATCCATTTCTGGACCTTTTGAGAGGGAAGTAAGTGTAACTGTCTACTTTTTAAAAGTTTAGCCCTAGCTGGTGGCACAGTGGATAGGCACCAGACTGCGAACCCAAAGGTCACTGGTTCAATTTCCAGCCAGGGCACACAACCAGGTGGCACGCCAGGTCTCCAGCCAGGTCCGTGGCTGGAGGCAGGTGAAAGGCAACCATACGTTGATGTTTCTCTCCCTCTCTGCCTCTCTCTCCCTTCCCCTCTCTTTGGAAATAGTAAATAAAAATTTTAAAAATAATAAAAGTTTAATGTGTTTTTTGGAAATGTCAAGAGTTCCAAGCTTTTCACTTAATCAGCAAGACTACAGTTACAATCTTGTGTTTTTTTGCTGCGTTTGTAGGAGATAGAACTCCTGCTACACTTCTAATTCTTTGTCCCTCACCAACCAACGTGGCCTGCTAATGCATATTTTAGTATAATTATGTTAATGTTAATAATCACAGACACTTATTGAATACTTGAGATAATGAATCATCATTCTTTTCTTTAAAATCCAGGATCCCACTTAATCCTTGGAGCAATCCTGAGAGTTGGTTATCATAGATGCCATTATCTCAGAGTAAGAATATGCCTCCTGCTAGCTTCACTGGACCACATGACATTCATTAGGGATGTCAGTACTTGCCCTTCTCAAGTAATAGAAACCACATTGTTAGGGGAGAAAAGGATCTTAAAAACCATTCAGTAGCGTGCTCTCATAGATGCCTGGCTCTGAGGTTGCTTCTTTGTATCCGGGCTGATGAACCTTTCTTAGGAAGGGGCCTGATAGGAAGTATTTTAGGCTTTGGGGGCCTTGAATGTCCTTGTTGCTACTATTCTACTTTGCTCTTACAGAGCAAAAGCAGCCATAGACAATATTTTAGAAACTTGGTGTGTCTGTATTCCAATGAAACTTCATTTACAAAAAAAAAAAAAAACAAACAAAAATAATAACAACAACAACAAAACCCCACAGAACAAACCAAAAACAAAGCAAAGCAAAACAAAACAAAACTGGAAGCTGGGAATGAATCCATGAGCAAAGAAAACATTGCTCATGTACCCACTCCTAAGTTTTGACAGGACTGTTCAGCGGCATGAAGTTTAAAAAAACTGAATTCATCTTCTTCCCTCTAGGAACTATCCCTTCCCTGAAGTCTCTTTTTGTTCCAATCCTGACCTCATTGTAGCCACCATGGCAAATTTTGTGAATTGTAAATCGGTGAAGCCACTCTTGTTAAAATCTTCCAGAGGCTCCTGCTCTCTACTGAACAAAGCTCAGTCAGATCATAAATGCTGGATCTGGGCTGGCTCTTGCTAAATTTTATAGTCCTAACCCTCATTTCTCAGCGAGCCCTTGGCCCTCTGGTAAGGCTGAACTGTTGTACCTCCCACATGCCCCCTGTTCCTAACGTATCTGTGTCTCCTCTGTTGAGTTTTCCTACCGAAAACAGCATTTTCTGAGCATTTCCTTGACTGACTCTGTTATCCATAAAATGTGAGTGACAGTATTTCTCGTTGCAGTCTTTCCTTAATACCCCTGTGCTCACCCCCATTCCCGACACCATCTGAGGAGACACTCAGACATGCTTATTGGCTTGAACTTGCCTTGACATTCCTAGTCAGGATGTCTTCTAACCCCATCGCAAAGTTGCCCCCACAGATAGGTGCTTTGTGGTGACTTACAGAAATGAAGGAGACTGGGTTTAAGGAACTAAATAGCAATTACATCTCAAATAATAGCTACATTCTATTAAGGAGAATAATACTACTAGTTCTACCTGAGGTTTTAAATAATTACTATGTATAATTTTACACTTAATGAATTTTACTATCTTGATATATGCTACCCTTACTTTTTCATAGTTTAACTTTTTTCCATTTTGCCTTTTAGAAAAAGAATTTTTGTTTCTTAAGCTATCATAATTGTGTAATTTACAGATGTCTGTTTTAAGATTTTATGAATTTTATCTTCATGCTTCAAGTTAGGAACTATAACTTATTGTGTTAAAAATGACTACTTGTGTTCTTCTTTCAATTCATTTTCTGTCTTTAAAAGATAGAATTAAACTTTGAAGTGCTTCTCATTCTTAAGTGGGACTTAATTTTTCTCTTGTAAATTGAGTTTAGGGGGTGATTTTCCTAGGGAGAAGAAATTTTTCATTTCAAAATTAATGTTAAATGGATCACTACTACAATATATTAAGCAAGTAAAAAACGTATTTAGCAACATTAATTGTTATCTTTTAGGTTCATGTAAATAGCATTTACTTATGTAATTAATAAGAAATATTAGGTTGTTTTGATGAAGACAAAAGTTTGAAAATATTATGGAAGATAGTTGGCAGTTCCTTTTCCTAGATTATTCCTGCATTTCATTTAGATTATGAAATAAACTGATTGACCTATTAGATACTTATACTATCAATAGTTAAAGAAGGGTCTTTTCTTGTAATCTACCCTCTTCAAGTAAATGGGCCCAGAAGGCTTAAAGTAGACTGTGGCCTTGTCATAAGTATAATATCAAACAAAAGCCATCTTCAAACTCATACGCTAAGATCACAATATCAACAAAACGTGCTGTTACACACATTAGTCTGTGTTACTCAGCTTACTCTTATACCATCATGAACGCATGTGCTGAGCAGATGTTTCTTAGCTCTACTAGCCATTCAGTTGAGTTTAGCACACATGTGCCATGAAAGTATACCTCATTGTTCCATCCTGTGTGTGCCGAAATACTCAGAACTGACTTAAAAATACACAGTGCATTTTTCATCTTAAGCATTGTAGTTTTCATCTCTACAAGTTTCATTTGGGTCCTCTTTTATGTCTTCTATTTCTGTACTCAACTTTGGAATATATGGGATACAATTATAATTTTTACATCTTTGTTAATTTGAGCAACTATCCATTTTGAGTCAGTTATAAATGATGTATTTATCTCCTTATTATGGAGCCTTTTTTTTGCTTCTTTATATGCCTGGGAATTTTGTGTCTGTGTGCTTAATGTCTATTATGTGGGTTTTTAAATTTTATTTACTTGGAAACTATTCAGCCATTATTTTTCATTATTGTTTCTGCATTTCTCTCCACCCCGGGACTTCAATTACAAGTATATTAGGCTGTTCAAAATTGATCCACATCTCACTGATGTTCTGTTGGTTTTTCCTTTATTTTTTATTTTTTTAAAAATTAATTAATTTTTAATTTTTTAAAAAAGATTTTATTTATTACTTTTATAAAGAGGGGAAGAGAGAGAGGCAGAGAGGGAGACAGACATCAATGTATGGTTGCTTTTCACCTGCCTCCAGCCACAGACCTGACTGGAGATCTGGTTTGCAACCTTGTTATGTGCCCTGGCTGGGGAATTGAACCTGCGACCTTTGGGTTTGCAGGCTGGCACCTTATCCACTGTGCCACCAGCCAGGGCAATTTTTTAAAACTTAGTCATTTTCCTCAGTTTTATTTTAAATAGTTTCTATTACTATATTTTCAAGTTCACTAATCTTTTTCTTTTCTGCCATGTCTAATCTGTTCTTAATCCCTCCAGTGTTATTTTTTATTTTATAATCTCAGATGTTGTTTTCCTCCTTAGAAATTAGGTTGAGGTCTATTTTACATTTTTCTTTTTGCTACTTAACATGCTCATTCTTTCTTGTTGATTTTTGAACACATGAAATACAGTTGTAAATGAATTTTAATGTCTTTATTCTAATATTTGCATCTTTTCTATATTGGTTTTGATTGATATTTGCTCTAGTTATAGGTCACATTTTTCTGCTTTTTTTTTCACATTTGATAATTTTTGATTAGCTGCTAGATATTTTGAAATTTACTTTGGTGGGTGCTGGATTTTTTGTGCCACCATTTCCAACTTTGTTTCAGAATGCAGTTAATTAGAAACAATTTCATCTTTTTTTAAAAAAAAATTTTATTGTTGTTGTATTACATCCATCCCCTTTTTGCTCCCCTCTGTCCCGCTCCCCACCCACCCCAATTTTATCTTTTAAGCGTTGTTTGTGTAATTTTTAGGTGGGATCGATTAGTTTAGTATATTTGGTACAGGGTTATCATTTCCTTCTTAGTCCTGTTACCCAATGCACTGTTTATTATGAAGTTTTCTAGCCTGACTCTTGGCCACCACCACTGTTCCTGACCCTGGGTGTCCACCAGGCACTGTTGCTTCTGATTTTTGCAAATGGATTTGCCATTGCTTCAGACAGTGCATTTCCAGATTAGCATTCTGCTGAGTGTGTGACAGTTACTCAGGTAATCTCCCGAGTTCTTGCTCTGAGCACCTCTCTCCTTTCAAGTACTCTGCCACCTTTGTCACCCTAGGCTCTAAAATCTGGATATCCACAACTTCCCTTACTGCTTTTACAACAGTGAGGTAGGAAGCCCTGGCTGGTGGCACAGTGGATAAGGCACCAGCCTGCAAACCCAAAGGTCACTGGTTCGATTCCCAGCCAGGGCACATAACCAGGTTGCAAGCCAGGTCTCCAGCCAGGTCCCCAGCTGGAGGCAGGTGAAAGACAATCATACATTGAAATCTCTCCCTCTCTGCCTCTCTCCCTTCCCCTCTCTCTAATAAATAAAATCTTAAAACAACAACAACAGTGAGGTAGGGCAAATACAAGCCTCACCTCATTTGTTTGTCATCTCTCAGAGATGTCCTTTATTGCTTAGTGTATTAAGTCTTAAAAATCTTTCTTCCATATAGTTCACATACTTTTTTACTTGTTTCAAGTAGAAAAGTAAATTTAGTACCTATTACTCCCACTTGGTGGGGAACAGAAGCTGGGCCCATCTTAGTTTGAAAGTTTTATTTTCACACATTCTATATTCATCCACATTTTCAGGAATGTATTTTGTTTATAAATAAGAAAAGCTCAGTCTTTGTTAAGTCTTACTCTATATAATTTTGCCTATTCTAGATATAATTTCTCAGAGCAGGATTAAAATTAACTCAAAAGTAATAACAGAATGTTTAGGCAGGAATAAAAGTCCCTTTTGTGATATAGACCTGTAAGTTAATGATGAAAATATATTAATGGGATATATGGCCAGCGATGTTGACCTAAATGCATAAGGTGTCTATTTGTGAACTGCAAAACTGTTCATTATTTATTTTTTTAAAATACCACATAAGGCTTTTCTAAATGGTTTTTGGATAACCACAGTAATAATTATATTGCTGCCCAAGCAGTAATAAATTTTATCTTGTAAAATGAAATTTTGACAAGTCACTAAAATGTAAAGATTATACACTAAACTTGTTAAAAATTACAATATCTGCTTTTTGTAATGTCTGTGATTTATATTCTTTAACAACTCTTTTCAGAGAAAAATTAGTAAATAAATGTAGTTGTGTGTTTTAAGTAATAGCTAAACAAATCAATGTTTCACATCAATCATTGGGTTGCTTTTAACTTTTGATTCTAAAATTTGTTGCAGAGAGCACAGATGTTAATTGTAAATGTATGTAATGCTTCAGATAATTGTGCTATCATATAATAGAGGCAAAGTTATGTTCTTATAGGAGAAATTACTTAGTGACATAACAAAACTATTAATTTTGATTTTTAAAAGCACGTTTTAAAGTAATGTGAGGGTTTTCTATTGACTGTTTAAAAATGTGAAGATCTGGATTCATTTATTCTTTATTCTTTCAAATAAGATCCAAAAAAAGCGTACACAATTTTAACATTTGTGCTGATATTATAGCACTCATGTATGTTTTATTCTTTGGATAAATAAAACTTTTGTGTGGTTCATAATTTAATGCAAAATGCATTTATTTCCTACCTTTTGTTACATGCCATTATTTTCAGTCTATTAGTTTTGGTGGTGTTTTACTTTGTTAGATTTACAAATGAGTTGTTGAGCATTTACTCTTGAGTTTTTATAATTTATAACTTAATTACTTTCTGTTCATCAGAAGTATGAGTTAAATTTCATGACATTGGTTTAAATTTGTTCTAAAATGAAGTGATTCAGTATTGAAAGCGTGTTCTTTTTTCTTTTTAATAATACAATGTATTAAATCAATTTTCATTAATAGAACTCATGTAATTTATAAATAGTTGAAGTGAGATGAAAGTTTTTCTAATCTATTTTAATCCTTAAGATGCATCCTTTATCACTTTGAAATGCTTAGTATTGGTCAGTTTCATTAGTTATTAGATTTCCCTCACATTTCTTTTGGAAAGTGCTCTTTTAAAGATGTTGAACCCAATTCACACAATTTACTTGTCTATACACCATATGTAGACAATTTTGCAGCATCTACTGTTTGGATTCAGAGAACCTCTGTTTCATCTACCAAATCTTTCTAACTCAATTATTTGATAATTACTAGAATTTTCATTTTGGCTGTACTGTCTTCCATTTTGGTGGGCATTAAGGAGTGTAATATTTGGGTATATACTTATGCTTCATAAATTGACTTCTTTCTTAGTCAAATAAACAAAGAGTCTGTATCCCCTCTTATCATGAATTCTGACTCCCTTCTTAGGCCTTTCTGTGAACATGGGCTCTGGAATGAGAGTATTAAATAAGGGGTGTGGAACATTCCTCATGTTAAGAGAATATTGTATATGATATTTATATTGTCTTCATATACCTGTCCTCAGAGACAAATAAAAAATCACATTGTAAAATATAAAAATCAAGTGGAATTCATCTGGGACCAGGGACATATTAAATGTTTTCTAGACAAATATAAAGCCTGTGTACAACTGAATGTAGAAGATATGAAGCACAGAGAATTGTTTCCTAAGCTTTGTGGTGGAAGCCTGGCCTACTCACAAAGCTCTGACGCTACCCACATGTTAAATGTTTAAGTAATTTACTGGTTTATAGGAGTGAATTTGCTACCTTTAAAAAAATACACATTTTGGGGGCTAGAGAGAGATCCTTATCTTTATTTACACATGCATGGAAAAGGACTGTTAGAAATGACATCCTAATTGGTAATTTACTGTAATTTACATGTAGCAAATTAGTGAACAGGGCAAAAGGAGATCAAAGAACTCAACCTAGATGAAATGTTTTGCTCTATTTCAATGGATGTAAAAGCCTGTCCAGGCTGTAAGTTTGTTTTATTAGAGCAAAAACATTTACATTTCTTTTGTGTTCATGTGATCATTTTGCAACCCTCTTCTGTATTCATTTAAACCTGCCCAGTTCTTAAAATTAAAAAAAAAATGAAAATTGATTGTGTTCTTTGAACCACTGAAATTCTTCCTGAAACTTTTTAAGTAGCTGGTATACTTTAGAGGTTCAAATTAGTAGCGCAATGAAAAGTATACGCTCAGGTTTTGCAGTATTGGTATTGGGAAGTACATCTGCTGGAGGTTATCTTCTGTTTTTCACACATCAGGCCTCCCCACCTGGTGAAAGGACTCAGATGCATCCTGTTTGCTGCGGCTAGTATTTTTCAGCTTGATTATACATTTCTTTCCCTCTCTTTTTTAAAAAGATTTTATTATATTTTTTAGAGAGAGAGGAAGGGAGAGAGGCAGACAGGAAGAGAAACATCACTGTATGGTTGCCTTTCACCTGCCTCCAGCTACAGACCTGGCTGGAAACCTGGCTTGCAACCTGGTTATGTGTCCTGGCTGGGAATCAAACCAGCGACCTTTGGGTTCTCGGGCCGATGCATTATTCACTGTGCCACCAGCCAGGGCATTGATTATACATCTCATATGGTCAATATCTATATCCATTTTCTTAAAATTTAATTAATGTCAACTAGTACAATGTTCAGCAAACACTAAGTACTCAAGAAGAGAACCTATATTACTCTATGTTCTATTACTACCTCTTAAGTTCCCCCATGATTGTTTTATTTATTTATTTGGAGGAGAAGAGAGAGAGACAGAGAGACAGAAAATGAGAGATTTGTTGTTCCACTTATTTATGCATTTATTGGTTGCTTCTTATATGTGCCCTGACCAGGGATCGAACCTACGTCTCTGGTACATCCAACAAAGCTCTAACAAATGGAGCTGCCTAGCCAGGGCTCCCTGTAATTTATGTGCCTGTTTTGATGGGATAATGTAGACAGTTTGTAGATGTATAAATAGCTTGCCTGGAACTCACTTTTATGTACCATTACCTTAATTTAATTTGTGGAATCTGTGATGAACGGTGTTGGCCTACTGATCTTGTGTGTGTGTGTGTGTCTCTACCTTTTTCTTTCCAAGGAGCTAGTGTATATTGTATCTTATAGATCTGTAGATGGAGTAAAAGTCTTCCAGTCCCTATTTAGACATCTCATGACTTGATGAGAACTTTTAAAAACCATGGTACCATGTGCTTCAGTTAAACTTAGATGTTTTTGCTACAGCACATGTGTTTCTAAGAAAAATTAACTTGTATGTGATCGATACCTAAGGGAGTGAGTTAGGTCCATATAATGTGGAAGTGACATCAGCTCATACGCACCTTTTCCTAGATAAGAACTGGCAGAAAAACAGGAATAGAATTAGAACCTTGGAAGGAAGATAAAACAAAATAAAACAAAACAAAACAAAACCCTCAATTCAGTTGCTGCACTGGAAGCAGGAGCCTTTATACCATTTGTTGTTCATTTGATGGATGTATTAGTTTCTAAGAGAACTATGGTAAAATACTCTATGTTTATGCATTTGGAAATTGTGTTCTTACAAGTCAGTCAATTTTTTTGCTTTGTGCATGCAAATCTATGTTCTTAGTAATAAGATTATGATGCTATAATTTTTGGTTTTTATTATGTACTATTCCTTTTTATCTGTATTAATGGTTTGTCTTAAACTCTACCGTGTCATTTATTGCTACAACATTTATTTTTGGATTCTATTGCGAAGGATGTCTTTTTCATCTTGTTACTTTATACTTGTGAGGATAGTTTTAAAAAGGTATTTATTTTATAACTAATGTGTTGTTTAGATTTTTCTTAAAATTCCCATCTGATAAGCCTGTCTCTGATGAAAGAGTTAAATGTATTACATTCATTTTTATTAGTTTTCTATTTGGGATTCTTTCTGCTAGCTTCTTGTATTTTTTGTTGCTCTTGGCCAATTGTTTTATTTGCTCCTTTCCCCGTACCTGTTGCTACATTGATATGCATAACCATTTTCTCCCTCCGCAAGCTCAGAACCTATAAAGCATAGTTGTATATGGCTTAAGTGAAGTACCATTACTTTAAAATATGTATAATTAGCTCTAACTTGTGAAGTGTCTAATTTCTCTCTTGCTCCAAAACAAAACACTGATTCAACACACTTTAATTATCCATTGAGCATTCTCATTCCAAAATAATTTATTCTCGTCTAGAGTTTTAGTTCTACCATTTTTAGGCTCCCAAAGTTATTCTTGACTTCTGTAATTAATAGTTAATGTAGTTCACTTACATTAAAAAACAGTTTCAGGCCGTCTTTTAGGAACCCCTTAGGCAAGTGGAAACTGAGGAGCACCTGCCCCCAGCTCTGACCTCCCAGAGGCCCCTGCCTCTTGGCAGAGGCGGTACTTCCTCCTGGGAGGGGAGACACCCGCTCCCAATTTTCTCGTAGGCGCATCCATCGCTTCTCCTTTAATGTGTTTCCGTTATCTGCACTCTTGTTTCTGTGCATTTTAAATTTCTGTGATGGCTATAATTATCTGTACTGGCCTTATGCTATTTTTCCACAACCCTGCCCCCTTATTTTAGTGTGGGATTTTTCAGATCTCAGAATTTGTTAGGAAAACTTATATTCTATTAAACAAGAAATGCCTGTCTGTCTAGGCTGGCGATGAGGTCGCCTTGCTTGTGCACTGCAAACCACCAGGGCCATTCGCATGAAATACTTTGGACATGGTGTCCCTTGGTGTTTCATGGCATTTTAAGTGGTTAATTTTGAGATCATCTGACTTTTATATTCCATAAAGGAAAAACAGCACTGTAAAACCTCAGTTAAATAGAGAAATGAGAGAAGACCACCCCAAGCCCTTATTTAAATTAAAAAATGTTTAAAAAGTTGTTTAAATAACTTCAATAAAACATTATTTTAACACTGCTAAAAATAATTCTGTATAAAATTCTAATAGAGTTCCTTTAAGAAATAGATTGTTACTTGTAAGACAACCAATTAATTACTTTGAAATGGATTCTTCTAAGACATTTTATGTACTTAGGTGAGCACGCTTGAACCTTATTGATATTGTTAATTGAACACACACAATTATTTGCTGATAGTCTAGTTTCAAATTACAAATTATGATTTCAATTGAATGAACTGTGAAATCATGTTTTTAATATATTTGACTATCACAGGTTGAAACAATATTAGTACTTTATGTTTTTTAGCATTTTATTCTTCATGCATCTGTGTTTATAAAGAGTGATTCATTGAACATATTAAATATTTATGGCTTAGAATGATTAACTAGAAATGAACACAAATTGATAAAATGAATTGCAATATTATAATTGTAGATTTTTTAATGTTACACATTCAAAGAAAAGTGAAGGAATAGTATTCTAATTGTTAATTTTTATATTACTTTGCAGGTCTATTTTCTTGATTATAAATCAGTACCTTTTGATGAGAAAATGGAGAACTTAATGCAGTTTAGAGAACTAGCAAACGAAGTGAAAAGAAGAAATATTTTATTATACGGCCTTCTCATATATTACCCACAGGTAGGTAAAATGTTGGCCTGTTCAGGTTGCATGTTCTGATAGTGGCAACCTGACTTTGTTAAAAGCAAAAAGAGATATTAATAAGAAAAAATTGGCTAAAAATTACTCATCTCCTCATGTTCCATAGTAAATAGAACGTGTTGACTGGAGGGGAATAATAAAAAGCAAAACAAGCCCTGACTGGTACGGTTCAGTAGGATGGACATTGTCCTGCAAACCAAAAGTTTGCTGGTTTGATTCCTGGTTGGAGCACATGCCTGGGTTGCAGGCATACAGAAGGCAACCCATCACTGTATTTCTTGCATATTGATGTTCCTGTCTCTCTTTTTCTTTTTCCTGTCCCCACTCTCTAAAAATAAATAAATAAAATATTTTTTAAAAAAAGAAAACAAGCTTTTTGATTAGGGAAAAAAGATGGAAATTGGAAAATGTCTCATACTAGGTAGTTCACATAGAATTGCAGATATGCAAATAAAAATATAGAATGCCCAGTTAAATTTAAATTTCAGATAATAAATAATTTTAAGTATGTTCCAAATTTAAACAATACTTACAAAACTGAAATTTGAAATTCAATTTTAACCAGACTTTTGTATTTAATTGGCTACCCTGACATTGCAACTCTTAGGTATTTGTATATTTCAGAATTGCTTATTTCTTTTATGTTATCCTAAAATTATTGGTGAACAAGTTTTTAATCACTTGAGAGCAGTTCTTGGCACTCAGAGTATAAGAGGCCACATTATTTAACTTAACTGGAGAAAACATTACCACTATCTTTTAATAATAGCAAGTTATTAGTTAAGCTGAAGGTAAAATTATAGTTTTTTTGTGCAAAAAAATGTTATATAAATCAAACTATTTGGAGAATCTTTAGAGAAGGTAGATTTGTCTTTTGTACATAGATACCTTTCATGGAATTTACAGAATGCTTTATAGTTTCTTAGCTGTACCACACAGGAGTCACAGAAATGAAAAGTCAACTGCTTTTTTAATGACTTGAAATAAAAGTACTGACTGTCCAGGAAATGACAAGTATTAAAGTTATGGTTGCTGAATAACAGCTATTGTTGCTAAAATATTTAAGGTGACTTTTTAGCCTGAAGGTAACATTTCTTGTGAAACAAATGGGTTTCAATTAAATATAAGGATCATCTTTTAGATGGTCCCTTGGTCTTCTTTAACTTTTGAGGTTGTTTCCTCTGCTTCCATTTTATGAAGGTGTGACCTCCAGTTAGTCATCAGGAACAGGCAAAGCTTTGTTTATTTAGGATCACGGAATCATAAAATGTTAGTGCTGTAGGGTCTATTGGAGTCAAAACAACCAGAACCTAAAGAGATACATAAACTTGCCCAAGGACATATAACTGGCAGAGTTCAGGAACATTTTTTCTTCATTTGGTTGTCTTTGGTTGTATTCTAGACTATTATGGTGGGAAAAATAAATCAGTTCCTTCTTTTGTGCCATGTAGGGATCACTGATGCATACTAATGCTACACTATGCAGATATAAAATTGAGTTAATTGAGGAAAATCTCAGAAGCTGAGAAATGGTAGAGCACACACAATCCCTGGAACTCTTTATGACTTAGGTTAAGCAAAAAGGGCCGTGATGCACTGTAGCTGACAGTTGGGGGGTGTGGCATATGGTTGCCAAATAAAATATAGCATTCCCAGTTAAATTTCAGGTAAACAAGGCCCTGGCTGGTGGCACAGTGGTTAAGGTGCCAGCCTGTGAACCCAAAGGTCACTGGTTCAATTCCCAGACAGGGCACATAACCAGATTGTAAGCCAGGTCTCCCGCCAGGTCTGTAGCTGGAGGCAGGTGAAAGGCAACCATACATTGATGTCTCTCTCCCTCTCTGCCTCTCTCCCTTCCCCTCTCTCTAAAAATAATAAATAAGACCTTTAAAAATAAATTAATTAATACATTAATAAATTAATTTCAGGTAAACAATAATTTTTAGTGTAAGTCTATCCCGAATATCACATGGAACACACTTGCACTAAAATTTATTTGTTGTTACTCTGAGATTTAAATATAACTGAGCATCTTGTGTTTTTATTTGTTAACACTAGTAACCCTTGTAGAGTTTATAGGTAACAATAAAATTGTTATTTTCCCATCCCTGGCGTTCTCTACTCATCTATGGAATGGAGTGCAGTGTACGAGTGGTTCTGTACCTGTGAAGGCTCCCTGATGGGAAAGGCAGCCTTGCTGGAAAGACAGAGCCTTTGCTGCCTGCTGCTTGGGGTCTGCTCTTCGTTGTTTGGAGCATAGTTAGACCTGCTAAGCCAGCTCTCCACTAAGCTTCCACAAATGGGAAGAAGATGCCGCTGCACCAATAAGCAGTGCTACAAAAAGCAAGCCCTGAAGAGATCAGGGGGTGACACGGGGGCCTGTTACCCTCTTCATGCTCCTGAATGCAGTGCCTCTTCTGCTCCTACAACTATAATACAGGGAGGCGTACAAAGAAGGAAGAACGTTGCCAACGTAGTTTATTTTTTAAATCACTTTTTAAAATATTTTTTATTCATTATTTCTAGAGAGAAGGGCAGGGAAGGAGGAAGAAAGAGAGAGAAATGTCAATGTATGGTTGCCTCTCACCTGCCTCCAGCTACAGAGCTGGCTGGAGACCTGGCTTGCAACCTGGTTATGTGCCCTGGATGGGAATCGAACCAGCGACCTTTGGGTTCGCAGGCCAGTGCCTATCCACTGAGCCACCAGCCATGTCTGCCAAAGCAGTGTTTAATTATTTAGAAAATGTTTACAAAAATTATTCTACACAACTCCAAAATAGGACATGGAACTATGAAGTGAAGCCTTTTGGAAACATTAAATTAGATAAAACTGTATGAATTCACAAAGTATAAACAAGATCTGTCTGTTTTGATTAGTTAAATATGATTATCCTTCACTGTTGTCTGGGTTTCAAAAATTTTTGTATGTAAAGGACATGCACAAAACATTCTTGACTATGATTCTCTTTGTAATTACCACAGGTAAATTCATAATGAGACATTAAGAAATAAATGAATAGGTCCAATTTGCTAGGATACCTTTGTGCCCAAAGACCTGTATTTGTAGGATGCAACTGATGCCAATTATCCCCCTTTTAGATGCACATCATTTGCTTTGTGTCTTCTAGACATAAGTTACTCTTCCAGTATGTGTGACCATTTGGGGAACAAAGAGGTGGATGTTGTCAAGTAGCAGAATAACAGATTTATTTTTTATGATAATCTTGGAGGCAACTAGACTTAAACTCTCCTTCATACAGTGAGCAATTACTTGGAATTTAACTGGGAATTATTTACTAAGCACACAGTACTTTCCATTACACCAAATCACGGGCATGCACACCAAACACGCAGCTCCAAGTCTGTTTATAGAAAGCCCGTAATACCCTGTTTGGAGTAATCAGCCGGCTTTGATGTGGTTATGTTTATGAGACTAAATATTTTTTACTTTCAATATTGTTTTGGCTTTTATTGTTTAGACTTTGTCATTCTTTGGGAAACGATGGAGGTCAGAGCATACAATATCTCTTCGAAATTGAGTAAGATTGAAAAAGAAAACTGATTTTTGGGTTTGGTTAGCTTGCTTGGAAGACTCATTAGAGAGAGTGCCAGCGGGCTATGATACTCAGGCATATTTTAGCCAAGCGGAATGTTAGATACAAACCTCTGCTACAGATCACCCCTTAATTCTTTATTAAAGAGCCACCTTTATGAATTAAAATGGCCATGGACATTTCTTAATGAACTACGTACTTCGTTTGAACAGTGTGTTGGTTGTGTAGCAAATTACCCCAAAACTTAGTGGCTTAGGACAACATGTGTTACCTCCCAGTGTCTGTGGGTTCCCCGGCTCTGGGCATTTCTCAAGGCCTTAGTCACCTCCGGGCTGCACTGGGGATGATGTGCTTCCTTCGCTGGCTTGGATGGGGTGGGAGGCCTCAGTTCCCTTAGGCCGTTTCACTGAGGCCTCAGTTCTTCACAAGCTCATGAATGGAAACCTGCCTCTGTTCTTTGCCCTGGGGGTCTGTCCATAGAGCATCTCACATCAGTGCTAGGCAAGAGAGAGAACTAAGTCGGAGGTCACAGTCTTCTGTAACATAATCACCAAGTGGCATTCCATCGCCTTTATTGTATCTGTTCAGCTGAAGCAGATAACTAGATCCCACCTAAGGGAGGTGATCACACAAGACATGGATACCAGGAGGAAGCCATCACTGAAAACCATCTTAGATGCTGCTTACCTCAGCAATTTCAGAGTGCTCATGCTGCAGACTCAGAATTAAATTTATTTGTACCCGCTGCATGCAGATTAAGGGGTTTATAACTGAAATAGGGCCAGAAATACTTAAGGATAAGAGATAAAATACAGAGATGGTATATACTCATATATATGATTACACACATGTATATTTTTCCTCTTAACATATTACTAGAGTCACAACAGCTGGAGCAGGTTTAACAGGAAGGTGGAGAGCCAAAGACATGAAAATGTAGTTTTTATGTTATCTGTACAGTTGGTTTTAAAGAGCTCAGTTCAGGTTAGATACATAGCAAATGCTTTGGGAGCATATATTTTATAGATAGGCTATATTTTTTCAGTTAATGAAAGTAGTATGACAAAATAATTGCTATTAAATGATAGTGTTGCATTTGAGAAAGTTGCGACCTATTCCCTTCACAGCGTATAACCAAGAAGTGTTTTGTCTCAGAGACTTGGAAGCATTTCCAGGAAACAGAATTGTGGTAGTAAATCAGGAGGATTAGGGATAAAAAAACTGATGAATCTGATCATTTGAATCTTGTTGGTAATCTTCATGGAAGAAATGCTTGTGGATATGTAGAAATACTGAGAAATTCATTGAGAATCATCAGATTTCCTATAAACTGTTCCCCAGTGAAACTCCTGCTGTATCATTAATATTATTGAAAAGTTGGAAATGAGATTTAATTTCTGAGATTTTGTCTAATAAAATGGAAAAACTAGGCACGGCAAATAGGCTAAAAGAACAAACTGAATAATTAGTCCCTGTAAAATGGAGTTTTCTAATGTATATGGCATTATTTTAGCCCTTTGAAATAAAATGTGTTGTATATATCCTGCTCACAGCAATTTTATGCAGACTTTCCTTAAATAACATTAGTGGGAGGGAGATACCTTTACTGTTTATTTTCATTTTATGGACACTAATTATCCAAACTGCAGAAGCAGCTGTACAAAGAACTCTAAAATTTCAGTGCTTAACTGAATCAACTAGAAACCATGATGTGCATGTTAGAGACTTGAAAACCTCAAGTTGGGTGAGAAGTGAAGTGAAACTAGACAGGAGAAATGTGAAACCAAAATAATTCTCTTAAGATCTGACATCCTATGTCAATGGCAGTAAGTCAAAATACTTTGAAATATCCATGGCCTATTTACTGTTACATATTCCATGTAGTTTAGATTAAGAGTAACATTTGCAAAATCATAGACTAAGAACCATTTCCCAGGAATGAGAGTTGTTATATGAAAATCCCTTATTTTCTGCCCAAATCAGTCAATATTTAGAAAAAATAATAGTCTGTAAAATTAGAAGATGTGTTTATTGCATCTGAAAATCCTATCAGTATTCCTGATTATGATCACAATGAAAATATAGAGATGGCCTCCACTGAGAAATCAGAGATATGAGTAATGTTTAGTATATAGATTTGTGTTTGGAAATTGGTGACATTTATTAGTTTTCAGTTCAGCTCATTACTCACTTTTGACAGCTGGTAAAGGAATATATTTTAATTAAGCTTCAACTTCCTCTTACTAAATGTATAATGGCAATTATATACTAATGCTATTAGGAAATGAGTTGATTTAATGACAAATGTATCTACAGTAACTCTTTTAGAATCTGGAGTTTAATGGATAGAGAAAATAGATGTTTTACACAGACATTATTAATGATAATGATTGTTATGCTTTGGTCATTGTTTATATTTTGTATATTTTTAATCACTAAATTATGCTGAAATCCTATATCAGGAAGAATATGGGGAAATAGTGTTTAAAGGGTACCACAGATAATTTACCATTTTCTTCAGCTCAACTTATATATTTTAATTGTTTTTTTTCACTCTACTTTTTAAAAAATATGACTTGCAATCTATATTTATGGCCCGAATTCTTCCAAATCATAATAAGTTTTTTAGCTAGGCCATGGATCTTCTCTTCTATAGACAGCTTTTTTTAAAGGGTTTTAAGAACACAAGAAATTATTTACTATAATTTACATTTTTCTTTTATTGTTTGCCACAAAGATCATTTTGGCAGAAGTACCCAAAGACAGAAAGTTTAGTTTTTGTTTATAGGCTTTCAAGCTAAAATTAAGGTATTGTGAAATATATTAAAATAGGGACCATTAAACTCTTCTATATGTTGCTTTACTGGTATGTACCTTCACTCAGTTTGCAGGTCTGAGTCAACCTTATGCTTTGTTCTTACTCTAACGTATGATTTAAAAAAAAATAGCATTTTGAGGATATGCTGCTGTGAAAAGGTTCAGACTATTAAATATCAAGCTACATATATAAAAAATGTTTAGTGTACAAATGTATGCACTTATAGCATTCTAATGCATCTGCAGTATACTCTATATTTCTAATTCCTTTCCAGTGAAAAGCTAGGTCATTTTTGCTTATTTACCACATAAATGTCTTTGAGTCTAACTTGATCTATTTAGCTTTGAATTTTTAATATGAATAATAAGTTTTGCTACATATGTATACTAGAGTTTAACTTAATTGTGCCATATTCTTCACCATTATAATCCTCTTATCCCAGTATTAAATTTCTGACTTCATTATTTAAGATGCTTTGATGCAATTAAAGGATTTAGGTTCTTCAGGGAGGGTGGTCTCTCTTTCTTTCTCTTTTTAATTTTAAGACTGGAAGAGATTAGCCAAAGGACATATATGTACATATGCATAGCCCATGCACACAGGCAACAATGTGACAAAAGCTGGTGGGGCGGGCAACTGGGTGGAGGGTATTATAGGGGGGTTGGGAGATGGGGGACATCTGTGCTAGTGTCAGCAATAAAAAATAGTAATAGTTAAAAAAAAGAAAGCCCAGCATTCTCATAGGTTGTCTTTTTGACCCTCATGAGAAGAAACAAGCTAAAAATCCTAGATAAGAAGTTACTAAAATTTTAATTTCTGAATTCTCAGTTGACCCATGAAGAGAATAGGCATGATCTAACTTTCTATGTCAAGATGTCACATAATTTTCCCCAAATATGCTACTCATAGAGCAAAGACTGAAGCATGCAACGACCCATCTCTCAACCTTAATGGCAGCTCAATAATGAAGGCATTGCATTTAGCCTAAAACCTACCAAGTGAAGAGCTACCTAAACACAGCTGGGCAGGAGCTTAATCATTTTAAATAAATGAACTAGCCAATATGATCTCAGAAAGCCTCATTCATATATTCTAAAGTTGTGCCTTCTGTTTTGTGGCTTCCATTTTATTCATAAACTAAAAGAACACAAGGCTTTGCTAGCAACATCTTCAGCACATGGGTTTCTACTCAAATATATTTTCGCAAGCAAATCACAGGTGACTGCTTCTCACCTTTCTTCATACTTTTGCTGATTGTTGTAAGGTCTTGGAAAGAAACAAGGTTTGTTGTTGCTTTTTAAGTATGAGCAAGACAGATCTTTGCCACGCATCGGGAGAACGTCAAATGATGGCTCAGATTTGACCCTTGCCCTCAGGGAGAGAGGTTTCACTGAAGGAACTATATCAAATTAGTTGGGTATTAAAAATGCATAACTTCTGTATTTTGGATTTTATTCCCACAAGTATGTGTATCCCAGAGGTTAGTGAACCTGTGGTAAACTCATGAAAATAAGTAATGGGACATACTTTGTCTTCTGCTTGTTCTATGGAAGTCTTGAGGTGACAGATCTTTTCAGCTAGTGTATCTCTGGGACCTTATTGAGTAAGAAAGCATGTTGTGCTAAGTCCAAATAGCAGAGAGCTCTCTCGTACAGGCTTTGGTGAGAAGTGAATTTCTGGACCAACTACGAAGTACAGTCAAGAAAAAGAGTAAAATCCAAAAAGGTTACCACATTAAGATTTTTAAAAAAACAGAAAAGTTACAGAAATTACTGAATTTCTATATATCTCTTGTAGACTTTCTGACTTTAACAACGTTTATGAAAAAGGGAAATTTTCTCTCCATGACCTTTAATTCAACTATAAATACTAAATGGAAAACTTTAAATTGTGTAATTGTCTCATTAAGTATTGAGTTTTTTTTTTACAAAGTGGGACTAAATTACTGTTAATGGTTAGCTTTCTCAGAGTTTTAATTAATTTATATTATTTGAATGTTAAATTCCATGTATTTTAAAAATGCTTATGATAGTTTAGATGGGAAACTTAAAGGGTCTTGGCCAAAACACCAAATTCATTAAAATTTTATGTATTTATTTATTATATTTATTTATTTATTGTTAAAGATTTTATTTATTATTTTTCAGTGAGAGGGGAAGAGAGGCAGAAAGAAAGGGAGAGAAACATCAATGTATGGTTGCCTTTCACCTGCCTCCAGCTACAAACCTGACTGGAGACCTGGCTTGCAACCTGATTATGTGCCCTGACTGGGGAATCGAACCAGCAACCTTTGGGCTCTCAGGCAGGTGCCTATCCACTGGGCCATCAGCCAGGGTTTAAAATTTTATTTTTTAAAAGGAAAATGTAGATGATACATTATTTGAAAATTTATGTATGTAGAATCAATATACTAACATTTTATTTTAACATAAGAGCAAACAACTGTTAGAAACTTTAAATGCTTTTACAAAATAGAAATATAATAAATGAAGTGAGTATTTGTATGTGTGTGTTCCCTTGATCTCCTCCTTTTTCAGCTTAAAGGATCTATAATAATTATTTTAATTCACTTACCTTGCAGTGAATTTGATTTCTTAATGTATTTATGTGTTGATGTAATTATTCAGTTTGGGCCTCAGGTTTCTGCATGCTTTCTTACCACATCTTTGTGTGAACATTTATTGTTAGGTACTTGCTTTTTTACTGAAAGAAATTGATAAGATGCCAGTTTTATTAATTGTTTCACATTAGGCATTTGAATGTATGTGATATATATTTTTAAATTTGTAGAGAAGTAGAGTAAAACTCTCAAGTTAGCTTGAAAATGAACCTTCTTTTTAAGAAGCAAAATCTCTGTGGAAACACTTGGTTGCTGGAGGAATCGTTCTTAGATACTGCTCTGTTTTGCTGCGGGAATTGGCTGGCTTGGTGGAATGCATTCCTGAGAGGACCAGGGAGCCATAACGCTGTTTCCTTAATAGTACTTACCTTAATTATCTGCTTGTCTTAATTACCTTTTCTTCCAGGGATCATTGTGTAGCTAACTGTGCTTTGGGTTGGGCTCCTAATTGTGTATTATAAAGAACATTCTAAACAGGGTTTTGCATGCCTTATTTATTTGTTGCTGAAACTTGGCCTCCAAGGTTCTTTCTTGGGTGGGGTCATGGCGGTGGTAGTGCAGGGACCTATCAGAATGACCCATTGAGTTTTCCAAGCAGCAAATTCTCTACTTTACCTATTACCCCATGCCACCTCCCTGACAACATTCCTGGAAAATGTGCTGCATCTTTTAGGCATCTTAAGGCACCGACCCCCCTTCCCCACCACAAAACACCAGAAATAAAACAAAACAAAAACACTTAAATTCACACAGCGTAAGTTCAAAAGTTTTCACAGAGCATTAAGGTAGATCTGACTATGGGCTGCTGTTCAATCTGGTCATCTTTGTCTTCATTTCTGTTTATTTTGACTGTTAAGAAAATGAACACCTTATCATCATGTAACTCAACTGACTGAAAAAACTTATTCATAGAAATAGTACCACAAAATAAAACATGATATAGAAGTAAATTCAAAACATGATGAAGTTTTCTTTGTCCCTTAGATTGTTCTGGAGAGCGAGGGAAAGGGAGGGAGAAAGTGAGGGGGAGAAAGAGAGAAACATTGATTGATTACCTCTTACACACCCCCACCGGGGGGCCTAGCCTGCAACCCAGGCATGTGCACCAGGTGTGTGCGGGATGGTGCACTACCCACTGCACCACACTACTCAGGGCTAATCACACAAATTTTTGGAATAATGATCGGATCACCTTCACTTGATCCTCAAACCATTCTGTAAATAGAGCAGGAGAAATTTCATCCTATTATTTTTTGTTGTTGTTTTACAGATGAAGGATCCTAATTAATGAGATGGTTTGTCAATGATTTAATCATCTAAAAAATTCACTATGCCAGGCATTCTTTTAGAAGCTTGCAGTGCACCGTGAACAAATCACAGGAAATCTCTGCACTCGTGAAGCTGGCATTCTGGTGGGTGGGAGACAAAGAATACAAGGGAAAAGTCTATAGTAAGAAAATGATAGAAAATGAAAATGATAAGAGTTGGAAGGAAAAGATGGAGTATGCTAGGGGGTGTTGAGACTCTCGCATGGGGGTTGTCCCCTTAAGAAGGTGGCATTTGAGCAGAGGCTCAAAGAGGAATTGAGGGTAGGAGCCTGTGGCTACTGGAAGGAGAGTCAGTCCACTAGAGAAAGCACCTAGTACAAAGTCTGAAAGCCTGGTCACTAAGACTAGAACCCTGGTCTTAAGTAGTTCACTCTTCATCAAGTAAGCATTGAGCACACTCTTTCTGCAGGTATGGTTCTAGGCCTTAGAGCTTCAATAATAAAATACATATTGTGCCCAGGAAATTGCTAATTCCTTATTCTTTCACCATAGGAGTGGTTCCTTAACCATGATCCTCAAAGTCTTTGCAAAGGTCTTTAGCTGTATTTTGCTCTCAGAATTTTTTGTAAACAATAAATGCATGTATATTATTTTTGAATATATATGTGTTATTGATGAAATTAATTTTACAACTTCAGTAACTTAATCATCATCATTACACATTGTTCAGCTGATAGATACTGAAAGTTCTGTGATCATGGTGGGTGCTATACAGTCGTGAACAATTCTGAAGTTGAAAGGGTTCTCATTCGTGAAAATGTTGGAAGACCTTCTGCTCCATGCTATGGGATTGCCAGAGGAAGTTGGCTCCCACAGCCACACTAACATTTTGCTGTTTCTAAAGACAAGTGAGGCCTTTGAAAGTTTTTAACTGGAGGAATAACATGATCAGACCTGTGTTTTTTGAAGATTTCTTTTATTGTCAGTTATACAGAGGAAGCCAAGTGGAATAAATCTATTGAGGAATGCATATTGTTTAATTATAGTTACTTGATTCATTTTGTAACACGGTGATCCAAGCTGCAGTGTGCTTAATTATTTGTTCCTAATGCTTAAAAGATTCAAATCCCGATACCTTTGCATCATACGTTATGTGAACTGGTATTTCCAAATTAGAAGAGTCTTCTACTAAAAGTCAACAATTAAAAAGTATTGTAGTTTAGCCCTAGCTGGACAACTTAAAGTGAAATGCAGGGAACAGTGATAACAGACCCTTGTGGGGGTCTGTGCCCATCTGGCTTACGTGTCTGCAGGCCGATTTGACATTTATATGGTTGGATGAACTTTCATTTTAGCCTAATGATTGCAAGTCTAGCCTTTAGTGTTTGAACTTTTTTGGTCTTGATAGGTTGTGGTGAACCAAAGAATTATTGTTTGAGAGATTTGGAAATATATCTTTAATCTCAGTAAAAATCTCTCTATTGATTTTTAATATTGGAAGGTTTGAGTACTGATATAAATACATGCTGAGAATGATGGAAATCAACATAGTCAGGGTTGAACAGGCCAAAGCAATTCCATTGTTGTCTGCAGTTTGGTTTGGATATTTTCACTTGAGATTCTCCTTGTGTTTTATATTTTATTCCTGTATCTTATCGGGAAAGAATAAGGATGTGTATACAGTTAGTGTGAAGAAATGAGCTGGATACTAGTAGTGATCACAGAGGAACGGTTTTCCTTGTGTTTTATATTTTATTCCTGTGTCAGAATAAAATTTTATTTTATCGGGAAAGAATAAGACACAGGAATAAAATATAAAATACAAGGAAAACCGTTCCTCTGTGATCACTACTAGTATCCAGCTCATTTCTTCATACTAGCTGTATACACATCCTCCATGAATTTTTGCGGTATATTTTGATCTTTGATGTTGCTGTCAGGCAGAATATCAATATGAAATTATAACAGTTGTTTGCATTTATGTTTAATTCAACCTGTGTGGTACTGGCAACACTATGAATATTCATTCTTTGGCAGGACACATGCTTCTGGCTTTGTTGCTGATTCAGATTTTTCCATGCATGTGGGAATGTGGTAGTTCTTGCTCAAACATCCAGCCGCTGGGCTGCTAATGCGTCCCACTTGCCAGATGGTAAATATGCAGCCACAGGTTTTCAAACAATACGATTGTCTGGGTAGAAATTGGTATGCATTCTGAGTTTTACATGCGCCCTTTCTATTCCAGTGAATATTAAGTGAGATCTGGTCACAACAAAATGGCTCTCCTTGGCCTAACCAGGTTATGCGCATCCTCAGCTTTTACATTCGCAGTGCTTTTATTCACCGGGAGAGGATACCTCCCCTTGTTAGTATACTGGTTGCTACTGAGACTTGCTGAGAGACACTCTAGTCCCAATGACCTATATTAGCCGAAGAAAAGAAATGCAAACACTGAAATCTATGTGGAATCATGATGTGTGCCTGTGCGCCTTGGGCCAGGGGATACTAAATGTTTGCATGGGACTCAGTCAGTCTAGTCTGCATTTAACTTTGCTTTTTTCTGCTTCTTTTTTTTCTAATTACTATGACTAAAAGAGCTGAAATGATGGTCCTTTATATCTCATTAAGGAGCTGAAAGTTCTGATGTATATAAATCAATTACTATTTATAAAATGCATTCCGATTGGAAAAGGATAGAACTATCATACTCTTCCAATGTGTGTTAAAGTGCCTGCAACTTAACATACGTAGATGATAGAGTGTTTTTGAGAAGTTAGGCAGATGATGATGATGAAAAACATTATAATTTAGTGAGAGACTACTATTTTCTAATACTGATTTAACGTTTCTGGGTTCATTATCTAATGTTATGCTGACGATGACCATATCAGGGGGATTATTATCATGGGTACAGAAACAGGTTCAGAGAACTTCTGTAACTTGCCCAAGGTCCTGTTGCTAGCAGAGACAGGTGGAGAATAGAATTTCACAGTGGATAAGGTGCCGGCCTACAAACCCAAAGGTCACAGGTTCAATTCCCCAGCCAGGGCACATAACCAGGTTGCAAGCCAGGTCTCCAACCAGCTCTGTAGCTGGAGGCAGGTGAAAAGGCAACCATACATTGATGTCTCTCTCCCTCTCTGCCTCACTCCCTTTCCCTCTCTCTAAAAATAATAAATAAAATATTAAAAAAAGAAAAAGAATTTTAAGCCAGGCTGATATCTGAGCCCATATCAACAACTACAAATACTGTATGATACACTGTGTGAACACATATGTATGAGTGTATGTATATGAGTAACATTTTAATCAGTGAATATGGTTTTGAAACCATACTGCTGTCATTGAATATGCACGCTAATAGATTAGCATCTATTTTACAGTCCCCTCTCCTTGCTGCTCATTGCCTCATCACCACACATTTGTTCTTGTTTTTGCTGTAAAATAGCATAAAACAAAGATTACTTACGGAATGAAATAATGATTTCATCTAAATCCATAACATCTGTCATTGAAGCAGTTTCTCACTTACCTGTAAACCATAGGCTTAGTCGTGTCTCACCTGAAGTACTCAGTCTGGGTGTGTGCATTTCCCTGGCCTCCAATGGTGACTCACTCACCTTGAGTGTAAGTGTAATGGCCCAGCTGTAGGTCTCCAGGCTCTCCTTCACTGTTCCTGTGTTTGTTTCTCTGGGGGCTTGCCTCTCTACCTTCCCAGGTCCATGCATCTTTATCAGCTCCCACATAAGGAATTATTTAACTTCATTCCATATCCCTTCCTAACCCCTGAAATGTGTATTTATCTAGCAAACTGTGGTCACATTTCTCTTTATGCGGAGCATTACATGTTTTTCTGGTGTTTTTTATGCATCTAGAATTCCCTCATGGTATCTATGATTGTACTGAATACTGAAGATATTTGCTCTTTTTTGAATGAGTTGCTTTCACTCTTTTAAGATTAACAGGAAAAAATGAAATGACTAGAATATTTTAAACATCGATAAGCATAGCTGTGGATGGGTGGCTACATTACTTGGAGCATCAACCTATATGCCGAAAAGGTTGCAGGTTTGATCCCCAGTCAGAGTACATATGAGAGGTAACCTATTGATTCTTTCCTCTCTCTTTCCCTCCTCTTTCTCTTCCTCCCTTCCTCCCTCCCTCCCTCCCTCCCTCCCTTTTTTCTCTCTAAAATCAATAAACAATCCTCACGTGAGGACTCAAAAATTGATAAGCAGAAATTAGGTTTGGAATGAAGTCAGGAAGGTGATTTGACTTTGGGTGTGAAAGCACAATGCAATGTGAAGATCACCTACTATAGAAATGTACACATGAAATGTATATAATCTTAACCAATGTCACCCCAATAAATGAAGCTTTTTTACTATGTTGATTCAATATTATTGGCACACTTGATCACTGTACATTTAACAGGGATAAAGATGGGTCATCAGATCTTTGTCTTGATTTTTTTGACTTGAGGTAGAGCAGTGTTGAAAGTAGAAGGATGTAGGTAGATGGAAAGAGACCAAAAGGGTGAAAAGAAGAAAAACTTGTCACAAATTACAATTCAACTTTGGGTGCGATCCAATTCATTAAAAATTAGTGTGGTTCAGCATGATCTTGTGGTGGAAATGGGGGAGCCAGCACTGATGCTTCACTAATAACAAACTTGGTTATGAAAATAATAAATGTAATTTTTTGAGCATCAGTTTCCTTTTCTTAAAATGAGAGTATTGGAGTAGATGCTCTCTGAAGTCCTGTCTGTCTAACAAATGATTTTGGCCAAGTTAATACTGGAGTTTTTCCTTTGGATAACTTATGAAATACTTTATTTCTTTAACATTTGTTTACAGTGGGGTTTGTTATGAATGGGATGATTTATTAGGATGTTTTTGAAATGATGTTTACAAACCATAGTGACAATCAATAATTTTGTAATTCTTAAATCATTTTCGGTTTAAACAAGAAATTTTACTGTAGCTTATTTACTAACAGCTTTCCTAAAACATTCTTAGTAACTTAGTATGTATTTCATATATTTTTTAAACTTTTAAACTTTTAAAACTTTGTAATACTAATTAAAATGATTACAAAAGTTGATGTAATTTCACCAGGATCAGATATTTTTCCTGTTATTCCTATTAAAATTTTCTAACACTAATATTAGTTGGCCCTCATGGAAGAATCTGAAATAATGTATTTCAGCCAGATGCCAAGAAATGTTTTATGAAATAAATGTAGAGTATTTATTGCACATGATTATACTGTTTAGTGGTAAATGTTTACTATCCTTTACAGCAATTGAACATGAGGTCTACAGATTGAAAAATAAATATTAATGATAGTCAAAATTATACTAGTCCTGTTGCTTATTAGAGATTAATTGCATTGACTACGTGTATGTACATGAATAATATATGGGCTAGTTTAAAAATCTGTATGTTAAATAGGATCATCTGACTTACACAACAATTTATGTTTATTAAAGGATATAGTCAGTGCCTTTTTGTTTGCTAATGTTTTGTATTTATAATATTTCTAAATGTTTCTAAGTATGAAAGTATCTTGAAAGGCTTTGTATGAGTGGAGGAATATAATTGCACAATGGTTGTGGGAGAGCAAATATCACATCCTTGCATCAGTTTAATAGTTTTTCCTTTTTTTAATTGAGAAAAGTATTCCCTGATTTTTGAAGGGCATGTCATTTTGAAAAACAAAGTACTCAGATAGTAAGTTTTGAATTTTAGCAATGAAAATTGTCATTAGGTTTGTGTTTTTGGTGCATCTGTATTTTGTTTATATCCTGAAGCTAGAGATTTGGTATATAGATATATAACTAGTAATACAGTTCAAGAATTTGCCCCATGTGTATATTATTCCACTTATAAATTTGATTATGGTAATTTGAATGATAAGACAGATCTAATAAAGATTTTCTTAGAACATCTTATTGGATATGATTATGGATATCTGTGAAGATTACTAATCATTTGGCTTAGAACTCTTTAATGTAGAATCATATTTAGTAGAAACATATCCATTTTTTCATTTCTTCTCTGGGTTATTACACTTATCCCTTTCATTCACATGGAGACAACAGAAAGTACTCTGTCACAGCTATTTTAAAAAGGTGAATGGAATTGATCCTAATAGAGAATATTACATCTGCTTCATCCTTTTTGGATATTTATACTTAACACTTTTTTTTTCCTGTTTGAAAATCACATTCAGTATCTGTCCATAGGGTACAAATATCAGCCAGTAAGTTTCCCAGGTGATTATTTTATGCAGCCAGGTGGAGAACTATTGGAACAGTTCATTAGACTAATTAACTTTTAATGAATATGTATCTAAATAGTTAATTTTAAAAATATCAACTCCATAATTTAGAGTATATTGGCAAAACTATAGAAAATTGTGGATTTCTCCAGTTTAAAAAATACATCAGTGTTTTATTTATGGACAGCATGAATTTTTACATGTTAGAAGATAGGTTTAGTTTCCTATGTATGTTGGGTGTACTCATGACTTACCTGTACTTAAACTGATGTTGTTTCAAAGGTCTTCTCCCTACCCTGTCCCTCATGTCCTTTGTAAATGTTCCTTAAATGAATTGGGATTGAGACTTACATAGTAAACATCTTTTTTTTTTTAATGACTGCAAGTCCTTTTTTTTTTTTTAAGACTAACATCTTTTTTTTTTAAAGATTTTATTCATTATTTTTAGAGAGAGGAGACGGGAGGGAGGAAGAAAGGGAGAGAAACATCAATGTATGGTTGCCTTTCACCTGCTTCCATCTAAGGACCTTGCTGGAGGCCTGGCTTGCACCCTGGCTAGAAATTGTACCAGCGACACTTGAGTTCGCAGGCCAGTGCTCAAGCCACTGAGCCACACCAGCCAGGGCTCATGGTAAATATCTTTTACCCATCACCTGAACATGTATTTTAGACCTATATGAAGGTGTCATAGGATATATGTGAGTCCCACATTTTAAAATACTTACAATAGCATGAAAGAGAAGCTACTGAGCTGTTTTCACTTGTCTACATTATAAGAATGAGTTCATTCACCACTCTCTTTGTACCATTATAACCACCTCTTTAAAAAAACCTGACATAGAAATGAGCCATATATTCAAATGCCATTTTAAACTCATGTTCCTGGAAGAAACATTCTTACACATGTCCTCTGTTATGGGACATATCTGTTCTCTACCCTTTACTCTCTGCCAACAACCCAGTCCCCGAGTTGCATGCCACACCACCTCTGACTGTCCCCATGTCTGAAGACGGAGCCTCCAGGAGTGACTGCCTCACCTTCCCCTGCAGCTGCTGCCCAATCCCAGGACAGTGAGCAGCAAGCTCCCTCTGTCCACTCTGCCCACTCTTCCACATATGATTCAGAGAGGAGATTCCCCAGTGCCTCTGCCACTTTATTTAGATAGGAGAGGAGCTGGGAAAGAATCTCTTCTAACAAATTAAGATCATTTAGGAGGTCAAACAGCAGCCACATTGCCAGTTTGGGGAGGGAGACAAAGAAAGTATATGGTGTTGAAAAGGCACTTTCAATAGAAAAGGACTGTACTAGTTAGAACATAGTTTACCTGATCTGTTTAAATAAATTTTTTGAGAAGATTGTACCATGGTTGCCAAGCAGGTTGGCATGAAGAGGAAGCCAATGAGCATGTGCACCTGTTAAGAATGTGGAACAGTTCTCAAGTGTCTTGGCAAGGGGAAATGGGCAGGCCCATGGACAGAATGCACTTTACTTCTTTTAGTTTTATTTTTTATTTGATTGTTGTTTAAAATTATCCTTTTTTCTGCCCAGGTTTTCTTGGAAGTACTTTCTGAGATTAAAAATTAATAATATACACTTTAAATAGAGATTATGTAAAAGACAAGTAATGTAAAATACATGGAACATACATTGTTTAAATTTTAACATGATTAGCTTTTTAATCATAAAGGGATGGGCAATCAGTATTATCACATAGAAGGTGAAAGTCAAGTTTTAAGTGTTTGCTGGTGCAGGGCAGGTGCTTCTGATATACAAGAGTAAGAGGTTTAAAAATACTGTGTTTTAACTAAAAATATATTCTCTAAAATTTTTCTAATGATATTGGGTTCCAATATTTCTCTTCTGGCTACCTACCCATTTATTATTTGTTATTTAATTATTTTAATTATTTGCTTTCTGCCCCTGCAAAGGAAATAAGGAGACTATGGGTAAATAGCTTTCAAAGAGATTACACAACAAAAGTAATGACATCTTACTTTATGGGATGCTTGTGATTTATACTTCCATACTTTATTTGCTTTAAATAATAATTTCAACTTATTTAGGGCCTAAATTTTTTCTTTAATATACAGGCTAATTAGAAACACTAGCTGCTGGTCACAGAAATTTAGAGCTTCCTAAAACCAGTATATTAGCATGTCTACCAGGACATTCTAAATTATTTGCTTATAATGTAATGTTAGCATTGGTGTTTGCCTTCATTTTCACTAAGTACAGTGCTTCTCATTTCTCTGTACCTAAAGAGAGTTGATTTCCATTATCTAGGTAAAGGACAATTGTTGGAAATAATGTCATTTTACCAATTGTCTAAAGGAAGCATTTAGATTTTATAGTTTTCTTTTCCGATATAATCTCTGAGAGGGGCACTAGTGAAATGATGGTGCAATAAAATGTCTGGTTTGAGACCAGTTGTTCTTAGGCAACTGAGTAACACTGTGAGTTAGCTGGGAGAGAAATTAAATGCCATTGAATTCTCTTTTATCTTGAACTGCAAACATTTAGTATTTTATCCTTAAGCTGTCTACATTCTTGTTGTCTTAGTAAGCATGCTTCCCTATGAATAGTTAATAGCTTATAAAAAGCAATTGTTTTACCATTTTATGAGAACTATTTTGTTTATGTATAATTCACCTTACTGGATCTCAGTTTGAGATTATGATTGGCCATATTTAATTATAAAAGTGTATTAGATAAAATTATAGGGTTAGACAAATGTAACGCGAAAGCATGTTTTATCTTTTTTAACACAATTTTTATTTCTTAAAATAAGAATGGATTGAATTTTCTACCTTATAATTTCCTGTCCTTCATTCCTTTTTTTTATTAATGTAGTATATGTACTTTTTAATGTTTCCCAGTGGTATTTTTATCCATTTGAATGATGTCTTGCCTTTTATAAGTTGGGGAAGATATAAACCAGGTATTAAAATGGAGATGTCTTTTTTTTATTTGTGTCGTAAATTGTGTAATTCTGCCAGCTAAGAAATATAAAAAGTCATGTTTCTGGGAGTTGGTATTTAATTTCTTCAATCCTACATGCCTGAAGCTTTTCTAACAAAATTTGCCACATAGGTTGGCATTGACTACAAGTCTTGAACTGTGTGGGGTTGTGATTTTATATGAGAAGCCCCCTCAGGGACCATGGCCTGGCTAAACACCATCAGCCAAATCTCATTGTAACTGCTAGTGTAGTTTTCATTACCTGTTTGTTGAGAAACTTTATTTTCATTAACAGTCTTATGTTAGTAAAGCCATATATTACATATTCCTTTTTTTTACCCTTTCAAGTATACTGGTTAACTTTCAACTTCACTCTAAATTATATAAGAGAATTCATTTGTATAGACTGAGTATTTTTTGTAGATAAACACCCTAATTTGTGATGAAATAATATTAGAACTCTTTTGTTTTGATAACAAGTGTCTTCCTATTTTAATGAGAATGTTGGTGTCAATTTTCATTCAGTGTATGTCAATGATTATGCATGTCTGCAAGTGTATTTTCCTTCACTTAATAACTTGTATCCATCTGGATCTTTATTCAGGTTTAACATGAAATCACTTATGCTAGCTATACAAATATTTGTGCCTATTAATTTAATAATTTCACATTCTCTGTCACAGAAATCTATTTTGGTGAAGTACATATTAATAATGGTTTGTGTTCAAATTTCCAGATTTACATTTTCATGTTCCATTTTATAGTTCTTTGTTCACTTAGTTTGAAACACTTTTACATTAACTTATTGAAAAACAAGAATCATATTGTTGTAGGGAATCAAGTTGTAAAACCTAACGATAGGTATCCAAATAAGTAGCTAACTTAGCATCCGCCATGAATCCTTGCTTTAGACAGTTCATGCAAAGGGGATGTGGCCCACGTTTGTATTGTTTGCCTGACATTGTCACTTTCCTCATGTAAGTAACATAATTTTTGTGTGTTTTCACCTCAAATTATTGAATCGTGGTTGGTGACCATTATCAAGTGCTAAGAAGTACATAAAAGAATAAGAAAAGTCACTTATGAGATTTTAACTACAAATAAATCCTTAAAAAATCAATAAATGTAAAGGAAACAAATATTCATAAATAATATTCACAAACCTACACAGTGCACCAGATACTCAGTGTGGAATAACAGCATGTACCCCTCCTTTCTAGCAGTATAGTTTTTAGGGAAGGTGGTCATTAAATAAATGGAGATGAGAAAGGGGTAAGAATATTATGTTTAAGGGTAGATAGGAATCAAATAAGTAAATAGATGGGGAAGAAATATTTTCCCAGAAGAAAAGGGCAGAGGAAAGGGCCCCAAGGCAGGATAGGCAGTATGTGTTTATTCATGGAAATCGAAGAAGTTAGTGAAATAGAAAAGTATTTTTATCTCTTATTTTTAAACAGAGGCTTCAGAGAGAGGGTCAAAGATGAGCCTAAATAAAGCAACTAAGAAGTACAAAGCTGAAATACCCACAAGCCCATTCCTTTTCTAGAATACCACAGAATGCCCAGGGTGAAGGAAAGGCTTAGATAAGTAATGGACCAGGCAACTTGGCCTCTGTCCCTGTGTTCCAGCTGGATTACTCTTCTTGGCAAACCTGGGACAGATGAAGTTTTGATCTCTTGATACATTTGGATAGATGGATCATCTCTGTATTGGCAGCCTCTGGTAGGAAATGCCCCAAGAAAGTATAAGACATATTCACTGTGTTTACAGAATTTATAAATTAGATTACAAGATTGCATTGACTCAGTGCAATCAGCTAGGAAGCAGCATATAAATAAATGCCAGTCTGTGTTATGGCCTAACAAATTGTCTACAAATTTGGAGAAATTGGAAACAAAATAGAAACAGACTCATAGATACAGAGAACAGACTGATGGTTGCCTGAGGGATAAGGGGGTTGGGGGTGGGGTGAAAACGGTGGAGGGATCAAGAACTATAAATTGGAAACTACAGAATAGTCACAGGGAGGTGGAGTACAGCATGGGAGTATGTTCAGCATTATTGTAATAACTATGTAGGGTGGCAGTGGGGTGTTGGAAACATTAGGGGATCACTCTGCAGCTTACTGGCCCATATACAGTGCATCCGAAATGAATACAAAATAGTGCTGAGTAAACTGAGTGAAAAAGAAAAGAAAAAAGATGTCAATGCAAAAAAAAATATATTAAGATTCAGAGGAAAAATATTGGAGAAGTTCATGATAAGAGGTTGGAACAATGAGAAAGTCTTCTGGTGGGGGTTCTGAACAATCCAAGGACTGTATTATTATGCTGGAAGAGGCAAATAGAAGGCCATTGACAAAGGTGACAAGATGGAAAGGAGCAGGGCACCTATGGCAGAGAGGTTCTGGTTGCTATCAAAGACCAGCAGAGGCCCAGGGGGGCCGTGCTGTGAGAGTCTTGTAAAGTAGTTTGAAGATGTTAAGCTTGACCCAATGGATAGTAAGGAGACACTGGAGTGTCCAAAGAGGCCCATGTATTTTTTACCATTGATAACAGAAGTTATAGAATCTCTTTTCCTATGATCTGTTCAAAAATACTTTAGGCCATAGCAACACTATTAGAGATATTCATGCAATACCCCAGTTTTATTAAAGAAAAACATTTAATTATTTACTAGAGTACATCTTTCTTCTAAGACTTTACAAATGAAAACAGGCAAAGCTGTTGTAATAGAAATTTAATTTTGTGTACAAACAAGGATATTGTGACATTTACGAGGCAGTAAATGAAGGGGGAGCCATAAACGCTTTCATATTTAGACAGAATGTGATCAAGGGAATTTTGCACTTTCAATTAGGGAAAATTTAATATGGGCATCTGGAGCTTTTAAAATGTAGAAAGAGTGAGGATACATGAACACCATGCATGTTTACTGTAAATCCGATACCAGCAAGTATGCGCATGTGTTTGGACATGTGTACACATGCTTGATGCTGTCACCACAGTCTAGGTAATAAACGTTACCTATTCTCTCTGAAAGTTTCCTTGTGTGTGTGCATGTGCACATGTGGGTAAGAATCTTCAATCAGTTTTAACTCGAAGCTGAAGGAAAGTGAGATTAGTGATTAATAGGAGAAAATAATGGTTTCCCAACTGATATGTACCTAATTATCAGGTACATATTGAACAACCTGGTGTTCAATATCATTCTTTCTCTCTCTCTCTCTCTCTCTCTCTCTCTCTCTCTCTCTCTTTTTTTTTTTTTGGAAGAGTTTATAATATGAAGATAAACTGAGTCTGATCCCTCAGTCTACAGAAGGCTCTGTCTACAAGGACACATGGCAGGACCTCTGCAGAAGTGGACCTGACCTAGTTTACCACCCTGAGCTATGTATTTTAGTAATTTTGGAGTGCCAGTGATTTTCATAGTAGTCTCACTCAGGGGAGGGGGAGGAACAAGAGAGTAAGGTAGAAGAAAGCAATCACAGCATTTTTAAAAGCTCATTCTAAGTATTTTCCAATGGATAGACTATTTTTGATTGTGCATTTACATGAGGGCTCTATCTGATGAATCGAACATAGGAAGTTAGTTAATTGGTCAGTTTCCCTTGTACGTTGTACATAGGTTGTTGCTATAGCATGTATGGTCGTATGTAGCTCCTCAATGGCAAGAATATGTTTATGGCATCGATCTAGTTCCTGGAACTAGAGGCTGAACAATTCGAAATTGGGCTCTTTTCCCCAGATGTCAAAAATCAAGTATTTGGGCTTTGTTTATAAGACAAATTTAAATATATTAGGTACCTAATACTATTGATGGTTTGTTTGTATGAGTTAAACAAATCATTTAATCTCTCAGTGTTTCTCCTGTATCATATGTCATTATAAATAAAACTTACAGGGTTTATTAATTGAAATACCCAAAATTATTGGATAATTTATGAGGAAGTTGTGGAAGATGGATAGAGGAGAGTTTTGCATGTTAATTCTAGGTAAGAAAGAAAATAGCTGCTCTAAATAAAAGCAGCTTCTAGGCTCTACTCTATTTAGGTTTTCTGCATGTTGTGCTATGTTTTCTATAAATAAAACTCCAGCACTGTTATTGAAAATTGATTTTCGTAATAACTTTAAAAAGCATTATACATTTCTGAATCACTAAAATAAGTTAGGTTTATGACACTCTACAAAACTAAAGAGCATATCAAAGTGGTTTAAACTTATTTTCAAGAAAAGGGTCTGAAGTAAAAGTTTCTTAACAAAGCTTTTAGCCCCCAGATGAACTCATGAATGTCCCATCACTGGTATATCTCATCAATTAATGATTGCCTACTAGAAAACAAAGTTAAATTTAGATCCTACTCTGTAATTTACTAAAGGCGGAAGTAATTAAGGGGAGCTTTTAAGTCTGACAGACTTGAGTTCAAATTCTGAACCAGAATCCTCAAAGGACTGGTTTAATCTCTGCATGTGCTTAGTTATCTTATTTGAAAATAAAAGGGTTTAATCATAGGAATGTTCTAATGATTAAATGAGATAATGTGTATAACTATATTAACTAAATGAAGCACCACAAAACATAACTGTTGTTCTGTGCCTCTGGGCAAAGCACTTACCTTCTTGGAGCACCAATGTCTTTATTTATAAAATGAGGCTAATACAGCCTCACAGGGCTGCTCTAATCAAAACATATGAGGTGACATTACAAAATCTTTTGGACATTGTCAGGAAGGAGAAATCAAAGATGCCACCCATGTTTCTGGCTGGACCACTGGTTCATGATGGGGTCCTTCTCTGTAACCCTGCCCCAGGGTGGGAAGCAGGTTTCTGGGAACAGGTGATGAGTTCCATTCTGGGCATAATGAACTTGAGACAGAAGTAACTGTATGTAGAGCAGAGAAGCTCAAGTAAATGTCGCACACAGGCACAAACTGCCGCTGGTTTGGTTCAACCTAAAGTGATAAGAATGTCGCCTGTAACATGTGTGCAGCTGCTATGAGTGAAATGTCATTTTGCCAGCTACCGTAACTCGCAACCTTTTGCATATATCTGTACTACTTAAACTGTACATCTTTATTGCTTCCCTTCCTCCTGAGTTGGAGCAAAGACATTCTCCCTTTGGAATAGTCTTTGGTCCGGACATTTTTGAGTCCTCATTTGTTAATTGATGTATAGGCTGAAGGCTCCACACAGTTCCAGGTGAGTCCCATTCTTAAACAAAAGTGAATATTAAATAGTTTTTTGCATTTTCTTATAGTTCGTTTCCTCTAAATTAATTGGCTGATGTTTAGCATCATGAATTTATAGTTTTCCCAAATACAGTATTTCATTGGAAAGTGTTGGAATTACATTTATATTTACATTATATATTTTACTTAAACCATATTTATGTGAATGAACTAAAAACATATTTTTCTCCAACTTGATCACCTCTGTCTTGAGACCAGCTACACCAGTTGGTCTCACTTGAGGCTTTCTGTTGATCAGAGGCTTGTACAGGCCTAGCCAGGCATGTGGTCAGCATTACTGAAAAAGCAGTTACACTTAGGTGGACATATCCAGTAGTCATGTATGAAGATCAGAGTCTAGGAGGCAGGGTGGAGAAGGGACTTGGAGCTGTGCAATATTAAGGGTTTACCATGGTAATAGTGCCAGCATTCCAATGACAAATTATCTGGTTGAAATATTGGCTCCACCACCAGCTAACACTGCAGCCCTGACAGGTTTTTTAAACCTCTCTGAACTTCCTACTTCTTTGAAATTTGAATAAAAATAGTACTTTCCTTATGGAATTGTAAGAATTAAATGTGTTAACAAAAGTGAAATGCATGGCAAAATATAAGAGTAATAGAAATATTATCTATTATCATTATTTGGCTCTGGATGTGTTATCTAGTGTATAGTTAATTGAAGCCATAAGTTTAATAGATTATGTCTCAGACAGTGAAGAAAGCCTAGACAAAGTCCCAAGGAAGGTCACATTTAAGGTATGGGTAGCCAAGCAGTTAGAAAGAAAATCGGGCAAGTATGATAATGTAGAAACTAAGTTAGAAGAGCATTTCAGGAAGATGAGAAATTGGTTAACACTTGAAGATGCTAAAAAGAGGAAGCTGCTGCCTTCCACACCTCCAAGGGCCAGCATTAGTGAGTTACTCTCTGAGCATAACTGCTCGTCCCATGTTCGTACACTACAAAATGAATGGTATGCTCAAAGTGTGCAGAGTACTTTCAGATTCTAAAAGCATGCCAAGTAGGTTAAGTATGGTAAATTATTTGTTTCAAAATGCAGAAAAGTGGTCATCTTGACAAGGGCTGTCACAGTGTCATCATTAGAAAGACAGCAAGTGGCAGTAAATTGAAACTCAAGTGAGAGCTAGGTATTTGAGGATAGTGATAATACCTATAAGAGGGCAGGGCGGAAGGTAAGACCCTAAAGCAGGCTGGCAGGTATTGATTGTGTATTGTGTTAAGGTGGGAAAACATGCTGATGTGAAGGAGAGTTAAGAAGGTGGCGATGTGGCAGAGAGAGGGGTTGCTCAAGTATCATGAGGACATCCAAAGTTGGAGGATACAGAGCATGGTTAAGTGGCGGGCCCTGGAGAAGAGGAGGGACCCCACTGGGTGGTAACAGAATGCAAGGAGGTGGGAGAGGTTCCTACGCAGGTACTGTTCTGTGTAACCTGGGTGGCAACTGTTGAGGGAGCTTCTGTTTGATGGCCAGCACATTCTCTCAGAAGAAAGGACACACGTTTTGAGAAGTGTAGCATGAAACACCAGTCTCCAAATAGGAAGTGTCACCTATTATTTGGAATAAAAACTGATTATTGATTAAAATGGAACCAGTCTTGGACCCATTCATTGGAGTTAACTTATTTGATTAAGAAACAATAAACAAGGGAAAGATGGAACAACTGTAATATAACAACAATAAAAAAAGAAACAAAGAAACAGCAAAGTGTCATGGTTCATCATTCTAATGCAATCAGGTCAGCTGCAGCGAAGCTGGTGCAGGGGTTCATAAACATCTCCAAAGAGGTCTGATTTAGAAAAGGAGACCACATGACTGAAGACCATGAAAATGATGGCAGAAATGAGGCTGTAGAGCTGTCTCTTATGTCTTTTCCACTGGCCGTAAACTGTTTTGGGAAAAAGAGTATTCAGAAAGTACTGAATTATGTATTAAATTATGTGTCTCTCTATCCACTGGTTTGTAATACTAAAGAACTCCTCTTTGAATAGTTTCCTGTAGAAAATTAAGTTTTCCTAATGGACCCTTTTTTTAATGAGTGACCTTTGGCAATGAAAATAGAGGAGAAATGTGACTACTGGATTCCTTTCTGTAATAAATTATAAAATATTTATGATTAAGCTGAGCCAGAACTTGCTATTCTGAAATTAAGTCAACTTGAAAATTAGCAGACAGTAGATTTTTAAATAATTCTACCTTGTGCTTATACTCACAGTTCTGTCTTCTAAGAATCTAGAATCCCATTAATAATTAAATAGTCCACATGTAAAAAAGGAAAGGGGTAGTCTTCTTAGCTTGGTTCAATTATTCAGAAGTTATAGTTAAACTTCAGGGAAAAAATTTAAAGATTTTATTTATTTATTTTTAGAGAGAGGGGAAAGAACGGAGAAAGAGAGGGAGAGAGACGTCAATGTGTGGTTGCTTCTCACATGCCCTCAACCACATGCAACCCAGGCATGTGATTTGATTCCCTGACTGGAAATTGAACCAGCAACCCTTTGGTTTGCAGGCCAGTGCTCAAGCCACTGAGCCATACTGCCAGGGCTTAACTTTAGAAATTTTACTGTAACTCAGTTGTTTTTTAAAATATCAGCCTGTGGAGATTTGCAGCAAAGGGTTCTTTTTTAGTATCTTTTCATTCCTCTTTCTATATGTCTTATAACAGGAAATTTTTATCATGTCTGTTCTGCAGAAAATTTGTTTCATTTTTGTCAGCAAATCACTTATAAATCTAAGTACAAAGTTAACTTTATATCAGGTTTTATAAAACTTGCTATTTGAAGTCACTATAGTTCAGAAGATGAGTTTCTCATTGCAAATACTGAAATTTGCTAATTTTAAAGGGCTACTTTGAGGATTTACTTAAATTGGGTGCAAATATAATATGTACAGGAACATACAAAGGCTTGTAGTTTTCTAATGCCTGATGCTGTATCCATTCAGGTGAAGGGCTATGTGTTCAAACAAAGCAATCCCAAAATGCCGTGGCTTAAGTGAGATTTATTTTTCTCAGGTCACAGTCCACATAGATTGTTCAGCTCTGTTACTAGCTGTGTTCATTCAGGTGACTCACTTGCCATTTTTAATGCATTTCTTAAAGTCGTAAGTCACTGCTATCCTGAATAGAAGCAAAAGGAACAGAACAGAAGCTGGGACCAGAGATTTACTCTTAAACACGTCAGCTACAAGTTGTACCCATCATTCTTGCATGCACTCTGTTAGCAATGAGGGCTTCTTCACATGGCCATACATGTCACAAAGGGGACTGAGAAATGCAGTCGCCAGCCAGCAGTCATGTCTCAGCCACACCTGACTGTTACACTGGAGAGGGTGAAAGGTCTTTAGTTGAGAGCTGACAATATCTGACACAGATACAATTAAATGTATACGGAAAAGCATACTATTTTAAGAGTATCATTCCACTCAGGAACAGATTCTTGACAGGTAGAATCTTGTGTTGTCACATTAATATTATACCAGATTCCTCTGTGCCATCGTAGATTCAGAGACAACGTGTGAAGTTCGCATAACATGTTAGACATGCAAACAAAAACAAAAACTTCCTAAATGAAACAATGGTGGGGAGAAGAGCAGGAGGTGGATTCAAGAACGACCCAGTTCAGGGTAACATTGATAGTCTTAGAGAGCGAGGCGAACGAAGGGGAAGGCAAAGGCGGATGGAACCCAGGATGTGGTGAGTTTCTGGCTGGTGGTCCAGGTGGATGGTGGTGGCGGTCACCGGAAGTGAGGGAGCAGCTGGAAGGGGGTGGATGGGTGAGACGTGTTTTGTTTCATAAATTTAATTCGTATTTTTATTAATCTAATTGTGATACTGTTCCAGATGACTTGGTTTTATCCTCATGACTACAGATGTGCCAAATTATGTTGTTTTCAACTCTTAGATACTTAACTCTAGTTGCTTATCTTCCTCACACTCTCCCCGAGTTGGAATAACAAGAATTTCACTGCTTGTCTCTTTAGGGAAAAAAAAAAAAAAAGGAGCATTTGAGCTCTGAAATACTTTCTCATACCTCAAGGAATGCTAGAAGTATTTCTCCTTTTTCTCAGAAGCTTTCTATAAATAACTTGCTTTGAAGTCTTTGTTATCAAAAGAATTAACTTTAGAGTCCTTCAGGTCATTAGATTTGGAGTGAAAAACCGGGTATGTTTTCACTGCTAACTTGCTGTATTGTGTTAGGCAAAAGATGCCACCTCTGGAGCTTTATTATTATTTTGCTAATTGTAAAATTAAAGGATTGGATTAGATCATGGTTTCTTAAATTGGGGTTATAGACTTCATTTTGGATGATCTATGATGCAAGCACATTTCTACAAGATCCACAGCTTTCATCAGCTGCTGGGGCTTCTGGGAAACCCAAAAAAGTTAAAAGAAAAACAAAACAATACTGTTATGATCATTTAAAATGAGGACTGGATTTGTTGCCATTAATCTTCCAATTTTTTTTGTTGTTGTTGTCATTGAAAATATTCCACTTAATGTAATATGAAATATTCTTAGAATAGGCCTGTTGTTTTACCAGTTCATTCATGAGTCTTTGAGTGTCTCTATGATCTTCTGAAATGCCATAGATCAAATCCCAGCCTCTGGTCCCTGAGGGAGAGGATAGAGGGGAGAAAATCAAGTCAAGGTGGGGGAGTCAAAAGGGAGAATCCTGTGTGTGGTCAAAACTGTTGGCACCTGACTCTCCAGACCAGGCGCATATTTCGATTATCTTCCCTTCACTCATACAAGCCACAAAAAAGAATGTTAAGCCCTCCACACAGCCTGTTGAAAGAGCTGCCAATGTCTGTCCTAGACACAGAAATTGGCTGCAACGTACAAGTGGGGGCACAACTGGCCAAAAGCTGGCCAAAAGCTTGTCTAACTCAGACAGACAAGTGGCAGTTACTGAGATATGCCAGTGAGATGAAATGAGAATGAATGTTGACTCTACAGCTATTTTTACATCTGAACCTTGACTCATGCACCAATACACTGACCCAGACAAACTCCCTCAACTTCGGAGAGCGAAGTTATATAGTGACTACTTTTTTTTTGCTTCTCAGTAACTCAGTAAGAATACACAGGGTTTAGCTTCATTTGTGTTTGCTTAGTTAATTTATTAATATGGTTTAGTCTTTAAGAAAAGGACACATGATCTATATTGATATTATGCTGCTTCCTTGCCCTGACTTCTCAGATCCTGGAGAACATTGCTTCTCAAACTAACTGAGGTTCAAGACCTCATTTTTTGTTTGTTTTATTAAATTGTAGTTTCCTTCAATCCATCATTGTGTTTCTCCTATACATGTCTGGTAAGCAGCATGGCAGGTGCCTGACCACATTAAATTAAATAATGTATGAACTGTTCTATAGCCTGTTCAGTGAGGTGAGTCCAGGTGTAACTTCCTTGGATGTTGCGGGAATATGCTATGCAGGAATTTTTGTACCATTAAAATAGAGAATGACTGAGGTATGACAATGATAGCTGATTCATAGTTTAGTAAAAATGCTAAAGCAAAGCACAAAAAACAGCAGTACATTATAATCTGAGTGCCATAACATTAATATTCAAATTTTGAAAGAATCACTAGTAAAATAATAATATATTAAAGTATTCATCCAAGAGTACTATACTGAAAAGACTGATGGTTTGCTGTAAGTCTTAAAAATAAAAAAGAATCTCAAATTTGCTCTCCAGCTCAAATCTCAGATTCTTCTTAAGATTTATTAATCTAAGAAGAAATTAATTTATCAGTGGTTATTTACGTAGCTAATACTCCGGCATGCATTTTTACTCTTACACTTGTACGACAGAAGCTTGATCTTGTTACCACAAGTGTTTAGACATGATATACTCTTAATAAGCATCCTTTCACATTCAGCATATAATTCATGTTGGAAACCGAGCCCGTAAAACTTAACCTGTACTCAATAAATTTAATGTAAATTAAATTCCTGGAACTAGAAACCTTGAGTTCTGTTTTTGTTTAGTTTTTGCTCACTCCTTTACAAGTAGTGGGAGGCAGGCCACTACCCACCATGTGGTTATTTACCACTGCTTATTGTTGGGTTATGTTAGTACGCTGACAGCCACATGCCATTACATTTCAAACAACTGACCCAATGAAAGGCTTTCTGGATGCACTTGTTTCAAATGCTAGTCTGTAATTATAATTTTGAGTCTGAGTGGTTAAATATCTGTGCTACGCTACATACAACACAAATCAAATTGGCATTATTCTGATAAAAGTTACAAATACAATACTGGAAGACACGGTTTATGCTTGACATTTCGTTTCGGCATTTGCTCCTCAGCTCTGCCTGAGTGGTTTATCATGTTATCATGGTAACCTAAAAATAAAACAGCCAAAGTAGACACAACAAGCATTTATTTGTGATTAAGAATAGCTATTTGGGCAGCACTGATTCAGGCAGAAATCCAAAGAGTATTTCAGTTATGGGGTGAAGGCAAGGGGGTTTTATGAGAAAGGGAAGGTAATAATTACATGAATAGAAGGAAGGATTTTATATTGGTGCTAGTAAACTAAGAAAGGAATTTCTTTGGTGCTAATAAGCTAAGTTATTCTTTGGCTGTACATGGTGGTGCCAATTTTAAACAGTGTCCTTAACTTTCAGTTTTTGTAACCAGGATGTTTACTTCCCTGTTAGCTTTACAAACAGTTGTTTAAAAATAGTTTTCTAGGATCCAACCAGTTGAGTGCTAGTCAACTCAGTTCCTTCAGAATCATCAGACTTGGGTCTTGGTGACTTGGTGAAATAAATCATACTTAGACCTTATTTTGTTTTTATCCTCATTCAAGGACATGCTTATTGATTTTAGAGAGTGAAGAAAGGTAAGGAGAGAGAGAGAGGTAGAGAAACATCGATGTAAGTAAGAAAGACATAAATCAATTTCCTCTTGCATGGGCAACTGGAGACCCAACCCACAATTTAGGTATATGCCTTGACTGGAAAATGAACCCACGACTTTTCAGTTGACAGGATGATGCTCGCATCAACTGATCATCACTGGCCATGGCTTGACCTAATGATTTTTAATTCCATGTTTGTTCTTCTAAAATTTGTTTTCATTGTGAGTAATGAAATTATGATTTGAGCCTGCTATTGGTTTTCTTTTGCTTACAGTAAAGATACCACAACTACATTGACTGTTACAAAATGTTGCTTAGAGGTTAAGGAATTTTTTTTTTTTTTTTTTTTTTGAAGATTAGCTCTAAGTGAGATAAAATGGAAGAAGTTTTCAATCTTGGAAATAGTTAACTTTAAATTTGAGGCTTTACTGATCTCTAACATACAGTATTCATTTTTCTAGATATAAATTGTTTCAAGCCAAAGTGGTACATTAAGATGTTTTAAAAATTTAAAGAACATTTTAGCTTTGTTTACCATTTGAAATTGTTTTCTTCTGTGCATTAAGTGAAACATTTTGTGTGTGTAGTTTGTTGCTTATCTGCTTATTTCACTGTAGTATATCAACTAGTTTTTATTGTATTGGTTAGGCTTGTTTATTTAAGAAGGCCTTGAAGAGCATTTTTAAGTATTAGATGGCTAAACATACCTAAAAACCAAAAAGTGTGTCTCTACCCCACCAGTCTGGATTAGTACCCTCTCCTGAGGCAACATATGAAAAAGGGTTACAAGTAAGAGCTGACGATGATTTCCAGATCAAGTTCTAGTTCACTTGCCAAATAGCCACATTCTCTTGGGCATGATCTACTTAATCTGGCTCGTAACATCTCTTGTCATCCAATTTAAGATTTTTAGAATGAAATGTACTCTAAGGAGGGCCATTCCTATCATGCTCAGGCAAATTTTTTATGCTTTGGGTTTTTTTGGCATTAATACTATAAAATATTATGCAAGTAATATGTACTTTCTAGAAAAATGTATAGATTTGAGTATGAGATGTGTATCTTGCATTTTATTTTTAATTCTATTTAGAACTCTTGTTCAAATATCTTGAACTAATATCTGCCTCACTTTCCTTATAATGGAAAGTGTCATAGAATTAATCTATTGATAGTCTAGTGATTGCTCCAAATGCCAGCCATTGCTAAGACATCATTAGGAGGGACAGACTGTCATTAACACACCTGGAAGAGAATATTGTGTTGTAACTTCTATAGGACACAGGGATGATCGAAAGGAATATTACCTATTTGTAGGATAATAATTACTGTATGTTTACTCACATCTTAGTTTATAATCACGCTCTAAAATTTTCTGTTGGCTGAGATTCATAATTATTTGAGAGTTGATAAAGAGCAAAGAATTACATTCAGTGAAAATGAGAATCAGACTTTCAGAGTGTAAAACATATTCCTTCTAAGTTTTTGTGGAGGCTGTATTTTAAAGAAAAATCATGGTATGTCAAGTTATGCTGAAAGTGTTGTGTGTGTATGTGAGTTAAATAACTTATAGGTGCTATGTTAGAAATTACTTTGGGATGATGAGATGTGTATATAAATAATTGCTATGAGGCAATGTAAATGGTAGGTGTAATTGACAGTTTTAAGGGAGATCATTTCTGCCTGAGATGATTGAGAAATGCTTCATGGAGTAGATATCAATATATAAATGCACTAAGATTTTTTAAAAATCTGAAAACCCACAAAATACATGGACAAGGGTAGGAACTAAGTCATCTCTGTATTAATAAAGGGTATAATAGCAATCATGACATATAATTAGTATTCAATAAATGAAACAACTGGATATTGGAGTATAAATAGGCAAACATATAATCAGACAAATAGAGATTTTGTTAGGCAAGTAAGGACAAAATGGTAGAAAACTTAAGATATCTGTTAATATGCCTTGATCATTTATTCTTTGAACTGTTTTTTGTTTTGTTTTGTTTTGTTGTTTGATCAGCACTATGTGCCGGGACCTATGAAAGACACTGAAGTAAGGCAAATATATTCCAACCATCAAAGAACTTAGAGTATAACTTACTTTATATAGGAAAAACTCATATTTTTCACAGAAGGAAGCTCTGTTCCTTGAGTAAATATTGAACACATAAATATGCAACTACCGCTTAAATGGCACTGGTCACGTGAAGATGGTGTCTGGTAGAGAGAGCAGCACAGAAGAACATGGCTTGTGTTCTAAGGAAGTGATAGTAGGTGGTGAGGAACCACACACACTCATGTCAGGCTGCTGGCGGAAGGTTTCATCTACCAGGCGAATCCTTGGGAACTGATAGAGCGGGCAGATGAGAAGTGTGTGGTGTACATCCGGCAAATGCCTTTCCAGAAGGCAGGGAGTTACCTCTTTCTAAGAGATGGTTGGAATGATAGTTGTGAGACCATCCTAGTTTTATGCTTTCAGATTTGATCATCTTGCAGTTCATTGGGTTCTGCTAAAAGTTCTGAAATTGTAAATTATGCTCAAGATCATTTTTAAGTTGTTTAAGTCTTTCTCTTTGGTTTTCTATAAAGAAACCATTTACTATTATACTTATTTGAAGCCCCCCACCCCCATCTTGCCCCAGAAAGGCAATGACCACTTGGTTAAATTTGCTTGCATAATGGTGTTACTGTATTTTACTCACTGAGACTCAGGAGTGGAATGGAATAAACATTCCTTGAATAGAAATGCCTTTGATGATAAACACAGGTCCTGACTAACGGCCTATGAAGTGTAAGCTTGGGGTTAACTCTAGTAAGCAGAATAGTAGTTCCCTCAAACTCCTGGAACTCGTAAATATTCGGTCTTAAATAGCAAAAGCGAATCACAGTTGCAGATGCCAATAAGGTTGCCACTCAGCTGACCTTGAAATAGGGAAATTATCCTGAATACTCTGGGTGGGGCCCATTCAATCACAAGGGTCCTTACAGTGGAAGAGGGAGGCAGCACAGTCACTGTGACAGGAAGCTGGACATTTGACCAGCTGTTGTTGGCTATGAGGACAGAAGTGGGCCTAACATTGTGGATAAGAACCTATAAACAACAAGGAAGTGGATTCTCCTCCAGAGCCTTTAGCCTTGTGAAACTCAATTTTCTCACCTACGGAACTGTGAGAAAATAAATTTATACTGTTTCAAGCCACTAAAGTTGTAGTAATTGATTGTGGCAGCAAATAGAACAACCAGTGCACCAACATTCAGTACTGACTGGCAAGGATCATTTTCAAGTTATTATTAGAAAAGGTTTGTATTAATAACATGAGTTGTAAAATGCAATGTCCAGACCACTAGAGTTCAACTTCATAGTATTAAATCATGGATTTGTTGTTTGGAGTAGTGGTGAATATGACTTTAAAGGAAAGCCTTGGGGTACTATAGACTTTTTAAAAAATCTTTGCAAGTTAAGCAACAACAATGTCAACCAAGCAAACCCAAGTGACGTTTAGCAGTGTAATTTAGGGTTCAAAAAATGGAGTTATATTTATTTTTAAATATAATTCCAGGGTTATGAACATTCTGGCATATGGATGATTTGGATACCAACAATAGAATAGTACCTCAAATTCAGGGAGCCCTGTTCTCTAGGTCGTGATCTTGGTGGAGAGATTTCCCCGATCTCTTGTGGATATTAGTGAAGTCCCTAAAATTCATAAGGAAAAAATGTGTGTATCTCTCTGAGGATGTCTGTGTGTGGGAGTTTGTGTTTTAACTAAATATAAATCATTTTCTCTGAGTTGCAAATAACACCATAATGAGATTTCTCAGGAGAATTTTTGGTATTGGGGCCAGATCTCTCATATAAAATACTGAATAATTGACTATATACACAAATGTTTTTACGATTTAAAATGAGTGCATGTGCCAAATGCATTTTTGACTCTTAGAGCAAATGCGGTTACTAATTTCTCAAGAATTTGAAAGAACTCATGAAGCTTGTCACTGAAGATCTAGCAGCTTACTGTCCTTTCAGAACTGTTACTTTATATAGGAAAGGTTTTATTTTTGCCCTCCTCTGCTTTTTCAGGCCCCATTTATATCTGCCAAGCGAACTTTGAATCAAGATAGTCACAGAAAGTTACTGGGATATTAAAAATTTTACTTGGCACCTGCTTTAATAAGATCGAGTATCTCCACACTCAGGATTGATTGACGAGGCGTGTTTCCAAATAGCTTCAGTTTTTCAGAGTTAAACAGCCAGTCAACTACACTTCGGCTGTTTTATAGAGCACTCTACAATGTCCTATTTGGAAGAGATGTGAGGTTTTCTCCCTCTTGTAGGTGGTATTCTCCTTGGGATCAGAAATTTTGTCTCAGTTAATAAAACAACATTGATAAATTGAGACTCAGAACATCGCAAAGTAAATCTAATTGCTGCTCGCATTATCTCTTGGAATGTAAATGTCTTTATCACTAGTAATTGGATCTTTAGCTGGCCTGCCTTCTTCCCTTGTTGTGCTGAGGCTCAAATGATGTCATATGGTGGAAACTTGTGTGAAACAACCCAAGGCATAGATTCTCAATGTGTCATTTTCTTTCTCCCCAAGAAGTGAATGCCTGCATGATTAAATTATTTTGCAAACTGAGACTCCAGATTTATATGGACTAATAAAAGACTCTGGGTAGTCAGGTAATAAAGAAGCTAGGTTAACCCAGTCTTGACCACACTTAGTATACCTTAGTATACTTTAATGCTCCTTTATTACAAAGCATATAATACATGTAGTTTAATGTTACTTGGAAAATATCTTTACACAGAAATTTACATGTAAGGAAACGGGCCCAGAGCTTATGGCTAGAGATGGGGAGAACTTACTGTACCATTACACTCAATTAAATTTTCAATTAGTTTCTTGATTTCCCTTTTTACATGTTACAGGCCAAGAAACACAGTAAGGTTTTTATGGGATTTTAGAGATAATTCTTAGTATATGTAATGGCATAACTTTCTTTTCATTTACTTACTATTATGTTCCATTTGATTCTAACTAGCCTGTTTCCAGTATTTGTGGTAACTGTAGTAAAAATTGTGTATGACATAAATGATTTCATGAATAGATACTAATGATTTTACAGAGCCTTATCTGAGTTCAAAACTATAACATAGTGTTGGGAAAACTTGAATGAGGTTCAAAAGCTGCATGCGTGGCCTGTCTAGCAAAGGTCCAGCCATTGTTTATATAGCAAGAATGGCTTGTGCAACATCAGTGTAACCAGGCAAGGAGAGTGGACTTGAATGTGCATGTTGAATAATGACGACTTCACTGTACTCATCAGTGGGGGCAGGAGATGCCATTGAGTGAGCATGTGCACTGTGTGGCCATCGCTTTCACAATGACTGAGTAGAGCAACGAATCTGCATAAAGTTTTACATTAACCTGACACATTCTTCACGGAAACTCTTTGGAGGATTCAGAAGGCCGCAGCTATGGGTGACTGCTGGTTGGCAGCTTCATTTTAGCAATGCACCCACTCATGCATCATGTCCCAGACAATTTTTGGGGGAAACATCAAATCACCCAGATGACGCAACCCCTTTACAGCCCAGGTTTGGTATTCTGTGACTTTTGGCTTTCCCTAAAACTTAAAATCATCTTTTAAAGGGAAGAGATTTCAGGTTGTCAATGAGATTCAGGAAAATATGATGGGGCAGCCAATGGCAATTGGGAGAACTGTGTGAGGTTCTAAGGTGCCTACTTTGAAGAGGATTGAGGCATCATTTTCCTATGTACAGTGTTTCTTGTATCTTCAATTAATGTCTCAGGCCCTGTCTGGTGGCACAGTGGATAAGGTGCCAGCCTGTGAACCCAAAGGTTGCTGGTTCAATTCCCTAGTCAGGGCACATAATCAGGTTGCAGGCCCGGTCTCCAGCCAGATATATAGCTGGAGGCAGGTGATAGAGACATCAGTATATGGTTGCCTCTCTCCCTCTGCCTCTGTCCCTACCCCTTTCTCTAAAAATAATAAATAAAATCTTAAAAAAAATAATGTATCTTTTTCATATTGCATGGCTGGATACCTTCTGGACATATATATATATATGTTAATTTAATTATGTGACACTTATCTATTATCTATTAAACAAATTGTATGTAAGTTTTACTATATGAAACTATAAGTTAAGTACATGCAATCACTTTTGCTTTGATTGGAAAAATCATCATAAATATGTTTACCAAGGAATATCAGCTTCATTTAAACAATAGAGGCCAGCAGGTTGAAAGGTTGATTTTGTCTACTACAGTGCTCAGTCTTCATACTTTCCCTGTGTGTCATGGTACATCCATGAGGATGTATTCATTCTAATTTTATAGACAAGGAATGTGAAGCATTATATGCTCCTGACTCCCATATTTGTTAGGGGAGCCACTGTTCTTCTAGTTATCTGGATACCTCCAAGAATCACCCCTGATTACTTCTTAGTTCCCTAGAACCAGTAACTTAATCTTCTGGATTCTAATTCTTAATATCTTTCTATCCCCTCCCTTTTTTTCTATTCCTGCTGTCATCACTATTATTTGGATGCTGCTTGGCTCTTGTCAGGAGCTGGGGCAGTTTCCTAGGTGTTCCCACTAGTGATGTCTTTTCTGAAAGTTGGCCTACATCTCACAGCTAAAATACATGACCACATTTGGCTCCCTTGCCCATACCATTATCACTGTGTTGCACTGCTATTAAGAGAGAATGACAATAGGTACATTGGCACTTTGCTCATGACTATAGAAATCATAGTTCGTCATTCCCTATCAGAGATAAATGAACATTATTAATCTTACTTCCGCCACAATGAAAAGTTGAGAGTTACAGGATTCCATTTGGAGGTAAGTGGCAGTGATTTCATTTGTCCTTCTCTTTAGGTGTTCGTGACCTTTTTTCTATGGGCAAACTACTATCCCGCTTACCCCTGACTTAAATAGATTTTCTACATGTCCACAGGTTTTACTTTTCTGGTCTTGCATTTCTACTGACTTTAGTCTCCAAATTGTTGAGAAAATTTTAATTCTGTGTATGTTTTATGGTAAAATCATTCCTGAATAGTGGAAAATTTCATCTTCTAACCCCCATAAGTATACCTATCACTTGTATTTTCAAATGATGCAATCCTAAAGAGGAAAAGTATCTGTAGATGGGTTTGTGAGTTTTATTTTATTTTTGATGCTTTACATTGTTTAATTTCTAAGACAGGATGACGGTGATGGTTGTGATGGTAATAATCATCCTATGTTCTCTATCGACTGTCATGAACTCTGGTCAGAGCTTTGCACTCATCAACTCAGCCACTTGCAAGATAAGAAATACCTTTTCCCAGCATTATTTTTAACCATGAGCTTCCAATAAACCCTACCAGCCTACCCAATGTTTACTATATATTTTGTTGATATATTTCAGGCATTTATTATACATCTCTTAAATCCTCTTGGTGAACTCTTATAGTCCTTCTGAGCAGGAAACATCTAAGTTATAGGTAAACTAGAGCTGAGATTCATTACTCTCTGCTCTGGTGATTTTATAAAACATTAATGTGCCAACATCTAAAAGTGCTTAAAACCTCATTAGAATTTAACACAGGGTCGATTTTTGAATTATACATTATTCTCAAGAGGAGATTTATTATTACAGATTTATACTTACAAGGTAGGCATTGCATCTTGAGTAGGCTAGGAAGGTAGCCAAATAAGTGGAAAATATCAATGTATGAATGCAAAGCTAGGAAAACACTTGTCATAAATTGAACTTTACTTTAGAAAATGGGGACCATTTTGGAACAATTGTTTGCCCATGATTAGCTTAAAATTCAACAATTTCATCAACATTTTTGTTTAAATTTACCAAGCATCTCAATGTATAAATTCTTTCTCTCCTTATACAATCTCTGTATTATAATATAATATAGAACTTTATTCTTGTACTCAGTAAAATCCAGGCTTGCCTGAAATTACTTACACAAATGCTTGCCAGGGCTTTCTTTTCTTATCATTCAGCTTCAAATGCAGTTAAATAAATAATCTTCTTAACACTCTGATAATTACTAACCTGGGAAGGATAGAAATTATAGTGAATGTTAGCATATATATGATATACCTTTTTATTATGACCTTTAAAATGAAATGTTTTAAGATTTATATTTACATAGCTCACTGAAATCTCTTGTGTTTAATATTTTAGATTTGTTAGTCTTTGTAGAGAACTAAATCACAAGTTCCGTACAGCTGTTAGCTCATTTAGGATCTATTTCCAATGCATTTACATAAATTAGAGAAGAATAATATAGAGATGTTGGTTCTTAGTATTTTGAGTAAAATTCAGATATTGAATGTTGAGTAAATATTTAAGAAATTGTGTAATTTAAACCTACATGTCAAAATTATTTATTTTTGTAGGTTATAAAATAGTTTTCTTTTTCTCATAAAAGGGAATAGAGGCTTTGTGGACACTCAGCGCTGCCAATGTAGTGCACAAGCAGGTGAGACAAATAGGAAATCAATGGATGGCTCTGTTCCTATTAGAGGCAAAAACAGGAGGTAGTCTTGATTTTTTCTGAATTCTGGTGTAGGATCCCAACTGATGTAGAAGATGCAGGAAACAGGGCATCATACAGACAAGTGGGGAGGACTGACTAAGGAAAGGTCTTAACCTCAGGTTCATGGCTACTTTTAGGCATTAACATGCAATATGTGCATTGTATCCTCTTTGGTAAAACACTTCATGCCCGTCTTTAGTGCCTGAGGCATACTGGGTGCTCAAAAATAGTTGTTTTTTAAAAAGTGAAAACTTATCAGCAGTTCCTGACCCCAAAATGTGAAAACAAATGTATTCTCTTTGTTAAAAATGACAAAAAATTATTAATGTGTCCTGGATTATTGAAGCAGATATACAGGAGAAGCTGTATGTCAAATCACATAAAAGTTTTCTGAGAGTTAGAAAGGGTGATCTTAAAGGAAATAGAGAAGCCAAAGAACTTATATGCATGGACATGAACTAGGGGGGGGTACATTGCTGGAGGAAATGGGATACTGGGTGGAGGGGGGCAAAGGGGAGAAAATTGGGATAATTGTAATAGCAAAATAAATACAATATATTAATAAAAGAAAAAAGAAATAAAGAAAAGGCGTTGTTACAAGAGGAAGATCAAAAGGGTGATGGAAGGAGCTGTGGTTTTCACACTGTACTCTACAGAAAGATTTGCCAGGCCCCTTCTAGGGCTTCTGTGTCTGGGGAGGGAGGAGGCCAGGAAGAAAAGTTCCTCTGCTGTTCCTCCACCCTGGTTCTCAAATAGAGACAAATCAACCTTATAGCCATGTCTCTGCATTGTTGTTTATATGGATACAGGGCAGGTACGTAAAAACTAGTCACGTAACAAAGTTGATGAACAACATAAACATAGTATTTCTATTTTCTTTTTTCTTTTTTGGTATAGTATTCCTTTGGATCTACTTTTTTCAAGCAATAGTTCTACTTGACTTTTTTAGTAAAAGATTTTAATGATGGCATAATAATAATAGTCTTAAATTGAATTATGTCTGTGGGAAGTGTGGCCTGAATCACTTATCCATGGTACATCCCTGTATTTAGTAGCAAGTTCTCTGCTCTGTAAAACTGTAGATGGTTAGTCTTAGAATTCCGGAAAAGAAAATTACTTAAGTTATATTAACTCTTAAATCGTATAGCAGATTTCAGTCTGGGTGACATAGGAGCTACATTTTGCATTCTTTAACTTTTATTGATCAATTTTTGGTAAGTATCAACTATATGCTAGGTTCCAGGAATCTGAAGACAAGTGTAGTTGATCTAGTAGCAAAAGAAAGCAAAAATGTATCTGATTTCTATGTAATATATGTATTTTAAATTATTTTATTACTACTACTATTTATCCAGGAAAAAGAAAACTAATGATATAAAGTATTTTCATTTGTTTTATTCCCTCAGTAGCATAAAGAGAATCAGCGATATATTGTGGTGACTTCATAAATGTTGTATGAATATTTTGTCAGGAATTTATTTTTTATTTTTATTGTTTTAAAATATTTTACTTATTATTTCCAGAGAGAGAGGAAGGGCAAGAGGCAGAGAGGGAGAGAAACATCAATGTATGGTTGCCTTTCACCTGCCTCCAGCCACGGATGTGGCTGGAGACCTGGCTTGCAACCTGGTCATGTGCCCTGGCTGGGAATCGAACCAGTGACCTTCGGGTTCGCAGGCCATTGCCTTATCCACTGTGCTACCAGGCAGGGCTTTGTCAGGAATTAAAAAAAAAAAAGAAAAGAAAAAAGAAAAATGTTGGTGTGGATAGGGCACATTCAGAGGTGGGCATGTCAGGCTTTTTTCTCTTGGTTTTGTAGATGAAAAAGACAATGAGAAATGGAGAAGCCTAATGAGAGGCACAGAGTATCTTCTTACATCGTACATCTTTGATTTAGATTGCCCTTTTTCTCCTCATGTATTCTTTCCAGTACCCCACACTGCCCCTTCTTCAATGAATGGCCATCTGACTTTCTCATATGATGTTGAGTCTCTCATAAAGAGAGTAAATAGGTCCTTTAAGGTGGTTAGTACATATTTTAATGAATGATTCTAACTCTACCATTTGTCAAAGTCTGATGCCATTTTCAGGAAGAATTTATCTTTATTTTAAAAAATGGAGGGGGGTCCTGGTTGGTAGCATAGTGAATAAGGCGATGGCCTGCGAACCCAAAAGTCACTGGCTCGATTCCCAGCCAGGGCACATAACCGGGTTGCAAGCCAGGTCTCCAGCCAGAGCCATAGCTGGAGGCAGGTGAAAGGCAACCATACATTGATGTCTCTCTTTCTCTGCTTCTCTCCCTTCCTCTCTTTCTGGAAATAATAAATAAAATCTCTTTTAAAAAATAAAGGAAGGCAAAGGGGGGAAAATTGGGACAACTGTAACAGCAAAATAAATAAAATATATTAAAAAAATGGTTTTATAGAATGAAGATACTTTCATATAACTAGAAAAGTATATTAGGTTACATCTTTCCTCATGTTTGTGTTCTGCAGTTTGTGTAGGATTAAGTTAGAATAAGCTCATCATGCCTCATTGATGTCAGATAAAGCATGAAATACAGGTTAATACAGGTAAATGTGAGCTTTCAGTGTAATTTGGATACCCTCTGATGGTCTTGTAAAAGCTCTTGATTTGAAAGAATGATTCAAAAACATTCTTGATTAATAGTTTAAAAAAAAAAAAATCTCCACTGGACCTTACTCAGTTCCACCTTCCAATAGTCTATTCCTTTTCTTGAAATATTACTGATATGTAAGCTGCAAAGGATTTGCCCTACCTGAATGATTACCATAGGTATTAGGTAAACAGTAGACATTCTGTAGAAATGATGATCTTGTTTCTATATAAATATCTTCAGCTGTAAAGGGTTCAGTTAATTAACATGTCAGACATATATGAATAGTTGACATATTTTATGTCCTATCAACTTGGATTACTTTTACTGGATGTTGTTTTTATTGTTTTAATATTTATGTTTCCTATATTTATAATTTAAAAAATGAATAAAGCCTATGTTGTAAAATATTTATCCTATAGGATATTTTCATAAAGTTTTAATAAAAAGCATTAATAATTTAATTATCGTTAAATGTTCATATTTTGCAAAATAATAGTTGTAATCATGCACTATACAATTAATGGATTGTTTGCTTACTACAGGCAATATTGTAGTGGTAAAGAAAATGTCATAGCTGTCTTTAAATCTGGTTCAGAATTATTTATTAGGTTTATTCTAAAGTTATTTTTCTGTATGAAATGCTTATGAAAAAAAAGTAGAACCTCCAAAGCAGTGGACAGTCTAATGAAAAACTCATGTATAGTGTCAGTCAAAGTTAAAGGGGAAAATTAGTCTCTTGTTGGATTAAGATGAATGAAAATTAAATTCAAATATTATATAGTGTTTTCAATCATATACCAATAAAGGGAGATTTTATATAGCTGTGTCTAAATTCAACTTTCTTTTGAGTATTTAATTTTGAACTCCAGTATGTCTTTGGCCTTGTTATCATCACAAAAATTCATACATGAAGCCATGTTTTTTATAAAACAATTTTTAAAATATAGATGTATATCTAATAAAGAGCAGAAGTCCCTTTTCATCCATCCATTCCACTGCTTTCCCATCCATGGGTAACCACATCAAAAAGATTATAGTACAGATCACTAGAGTTGAACATTCAGTTCTCCTTTCTGAAGTGCATCTTAATCTTGTTTTCTGCAATAAAGTGCTTCAAAAAATAATCGTAGTGAATTCAAACTTGGCCCAAATTATAGAACTCAGAACTCTCAGATACAGGGAATACATTTAGAGATTGTAACCTAGACACAAATTTTAAAATAGTATATGTACATACATATACTATTATAATTATACATTTTCATCATAATGCATGTATATGTCTTATATATACATCTGCATAAATAGATTTATGAACACTTATGAAATACATGGGTCATTAGCATTTCAAAGAGAAAGAAGAAAATAAGTATCCATTGTTTATAGGGGTGGAGTGAGAGGCATATAATTATATTAATATCACATATATAAATATAAGTATTTTATGTAATATAAGTGTATTAATCATACTAAATATACAAATAATTTAGTTATATTATTGTTAATAATATAAAATGTTATATAAATGTATATACATAGGTGTGTAGATAGATAGATAGATTCCCCTACTACCCTTCTCCCACTCCACCCCAATAAACAATGGATATCTAGTTTCTTCCATGAAACCTTATCTGTGGCATGCTAATGTTCTATGTATTTGATGCAATAGACAAAGCTCTAAAAGACACCATGGGAATAAAAATGTCTGTCTCCAACACTAAACTATGAATTCCTTAAGAACAAAGACCATATGTAGTTTAGCAATTGTTACCATTAATTTGTAACCTTGCTTCAGGCTTTATATATTTGAAGTCTATCCAGGTGGTAATTGGACTGTCGAACTTCAGAAAGGATAGCGCATAGAATCATAGAAAAATTTACTTTTGAAATTTAGATGGAACGGGATCTAATACCCATGGCCATCACTTATTTGATCTGTAAACCAGCATGAGACACTTAATTTTTCTGATGTTTAATTTTCTTATTTGTGAAGATAAAGAAATATTCATATCATATGGATAAGAATTTTAAATGAGTTAATTTAAAATATGTGAAAGAAATCTTAATTTATATCTCTCAACATCTTGAAAGGATTCCTATGCTTTTTAAATTTCAAGTTCTAATTTATAGTAAAACATTTAATGCTTAATTTTATAGATATATGGTCAAGGTGAATTATGCATTTCATTTGCCATTGAGTCTGCTTTGCATTATTAATTGACTGTAAGTATTACACAAATGTATTTTTAAAACCTAAGATGCTGAAATTGAAAAGCTATTGGGAAGTGGACCTGATAGTGGGAGTATCTGGGAGACAACAAGGAGCCAATGTTGAAAGAAAAGCAATGTGTTTCTCCACTTTTCTTCCTGGGAGGAAGATGTGAACACTTCCATCTGCCAAGGACATGGAGGGGAAAATGGTATAAATACATTATAAAGGGCACTGCAAGGGTTTTCATGCTTCAGAGATAAACAGATAATCATTACCATATAGAAGTTAAAAATAGTATGGAAATAGTGTTTCATGGGAGATTAACAGCTGAAGCCAGAAATGTTTGTGGTTGCTCATATGGAAACTGCTTTGTTGAATGAATGTACCGACTGGGCAAGAAGTAATCAGCAATTTGTGTGAGCTGTTACTTTCAAAGTTCAAAATCCTGCGCAGGAGGGCTCCGATTTCAGATCAAGTGTCATTATGTTGGTAGAGTGATCATTTCTCTTTTGGGTTTTGAGTCGTTTATGAGCAAGGCCATTTATTTATTTATTTATTTATTTTCCTTAATGGAGAAGAATAACCTTCCCTCTGGCCTCGTGTATTGTCTGAGTGTCATGTTCCTGGGCCCTTGCTTAAGTGTTCATAACAAGCTGTGGATCCCAAAAGGGGCTGAGGAGCTATTTCTGGTGGTCTTTGAGTCTGTAATTGCTGCCAGATGAGGAAGCGAAATTTCAAATCAGTTGCAGGAACTTTCACAAATAACACTTAACATAATTACAAGACATAAAGCTCAATGTGTAGTTTATGTAATAAAATCTTACCTAACCACAAAATACGCAAGGACCAGTCAGAGGTCTTCATACAGGTATGTATTAACCTTTTGCTTGACACTCTCCTTGTTTCAATTTATTAAAACCTCCTGGCTGTGCATTCGAAATTATGCCTGTTTAAAACACCCTTTTACAGATTTTCTATTTTTTTTTTTTGTGAGCATTTCAAGAACACCCAACCATAATGATAAAAATATGATCATCAAAGGGCAGAAAAGACTCCATTTTTGTTAAGTATATTGGAATAAAATGGTTTTGAGAGCTTAACCAAGTCCACTTAGTTACTTATTTACTGTTTTAATAATGTGTCCCATTTTTAGGGAAATGCAATGCAAAAATCCAGGCTCCAAAGCAGTCATATTACTAAGTAATCATACTACAAAACTATTCTTTGTTTTTCAGAAAAGTTTGATGTATTAGTTACTTAAATATGGAACTTCTTGATATGATTGCTCTATGATTAGATTTAATTTTGCACATTTTTTAGGAACAGTGCTAATATTCTGATGGGTAATTGTATATGGTCTGGTTGCAATTATCATAATTTACAAAAGCAAGTTTAGAAATATCAGGATTGGTCCAGAAATATCAGGATTCTTGGACCATTTCTGTATCACTTCTATTTTTATTTTTACCTACTTGTTAAAAGTGTAGGAAAGGTTCCTGAAATTATTGACTATTATTCTCTACAGACTTAGGTTTTATTTGAAGAAATCATCCATTCAACATCTCTTTTCCACACCTTCTCATCTTGTTAAAATGCTTCTTTTTTTAAAATAAATTAAAAAAAAAATTTATTATTTCCAGAAAGAGAGGAAAGGAGAGAGGCAGAGAGGGAGAGAAAAATCAATGTATGGTCGCCTTTCACCTGCCTCCAGCCACTGACTTGGCTGGAGACCTGGCTTGCAGCCTGGTTGTGTGCCCTGGCTGGGGAATCGAACCAACCACCTTTGGGTTTGCAGGCCTGCGACTTATCCACTGTGCCACCAGCCAGGGCTACTTTCTTCTTTAATGTCCCTTTTATGAGAAGTATTTTTATATAACAAAGACTAGAAACTTGACTCAATAAGGAAATTTGGTAGATGCTTTCTTCATTATGTATTTGAGGCTTATATAGATTTTGTCCTCATTATTTTACTCAAAGTCTCTCTCAATTATTCTCCCTACCTGTTATCCAGAGGTTCTCATCCAGAGCCAAAAACCCAGGGGACATTTGGCAATATCTGGAGATATTTTGAGTTATCACAATTGAGGGTGTGATGCTGTGGGCAGTGTAGGGTAGAAGGAAGGATTTGTAGTCATGGAATTTAAAAAAACAAAAAACAAAACGTGTTTAATTCTGTTGTAAGGATTAAATAAAATAAGCAAGATTGAGTCCACTAGCTGCCCATCTCCTGCTAACTTCAGAAATCCGATTTTATTTGGGAAACCAACATCACTTCCCAGCTGCCATGCAGTACGTACGGGTGGTCTCTGTGCTGTAACTGAACATTTTCTGGGGTCTTCATTTAAAGAGACCCTTTTCCCCTTTATACTTTGACAGGAAAGTGTAGGAAAGTATATAATATACAGCCTTAAAGGAAAAGAAATAATTATTTTGCTTTAAAAATAGATTATCATCTATTTTCAATAACAAAAAGTCATAGCATATCTATGTTTTTAATATCTATGTTTTTAATATTATAGAGACTTCAGTATTGTATTTTTATCGGACATAACTCCTATCAAGAGCTTGATTAGGACAACTGATTTTCTGTGGAGTGTGGTAAAGATGCTATGAGTGGAATCTGAGCCTATCTGAGATAGAATGTGGAAAAAAATGTCTTTCATGGTTCAATAGTTACCTGATGTGTGCAGTTGCATTTTTGTCCCAAGTCTTGTGTGGCGCTAGGTCATCAACCAGGACAAAAGGAGCCCTGAACATTAGAATGTTGATATTAGACGATAATCAGACCCTCAAAATGGGACCGTTGTACCTGGTTGCTGGAATTGGACATCAAAGAGGAATGGGAAATGGGTGGGAGAGAGATGAAACGGACACATAGAATAGGAACTGGGAAAAAAATAGCCACCTGAACACCTTGCAGAAATTCAGCAACAAATAATGCCAGAAACCTAAATTATCCCTTACACATTTATTCATTTAAGATATATAATTCCCTGTAAACATATGCACGGGCACCTACTCCAGCCTGGGCATCATGGCAGACACTTGGGATGCAGCTGCTGAGAACAGTACAGACAAGGTTACATGGTATTTGGTATTGCAACATGGAGCTTCAGGTCAGGAGACAGTTACACTAACAAATAGAAAATTGGAACAGAGACATAAAAGAGAGACAAATGAAGGTTTCAGATGGATGGATTTGACTAAGGCAGGGATGTTAAGAAAGAGTTTCTTGGGAAAGAGGATTGAAAATGCAAAGAAGCTTTTCCAACCAAGCAGATATCTGAAGGAAAGTAAAAGATGGAAGACAATGCATTCTAAAGAAAGGAAGCAACAGAAAAGAAGGCCTTGTGGTAGTAGATAATAAATTCAAAGGGCCGAAAATAGGCATATGAGGTTAGATGGGAAAGATAAAGGAGGGACATAATGTGTTATGTGGCAAAAGGGATCAATGTCATTCTTCCATAAAAAATAATGGGTTTTGTAGTACTAATTAAAATGGGATGGATTGCTAAAACTTTGAATCTTTTCCTCTTATGTTTTTGCTCTTATGGCATAGCTGCAATAATTAAAGCAATGTATACCAATGTTTCTTGTTTATAACTGTACTATAAGACTGAAAATAATTTGTGTATTATGCATTTAATCATGAAGTAGAAATAATTATTTTCTTATGTCTGTGGATTGCTCACAACTGTCCCTATACTCTTCTCTTTTTTTCTCTTTTATTCATCTTATTCCTAGTCATAACTTTTCCATATATTGACTAATCTTTATTAACTACTAAACCTGAAAAGTAAAAGTTTGATGCCATTAGAAATCAAAGAATATAAACATAGTTTCAGCTTTTCAGCTGTGGGTTCATTTATTCAATTATTGATCAAAAGATGTTATCTTCATCTGTTATACAGATTCAAATATCTCTGAACTACCAGATTTACTCAGACATTCATTATTGTCTTGTAAAATAAGAAAAATTAAGAGTCAGAGGAAATAGAATGCTGTTCATTCATTCTTTTATATATGGAGCTGCGTCACATGACAAATTAATGCATTATGATTTCTGTATCAAGAAGATGTTCCAAATTCTCAGCTCAATAACTGATGAGCCTTAACAATCCTGTAAAAAATACATTTTAACATTCTAAAACCATTAGTTGTGAAAAAGATAGTAAAGTAAATTTTATTAACTGACTGCTGGTCATGATTTCAAGATCTTTTCTCATTTATTTATTTATTATTTATTTTAAAGATTTTATTATTTTTAGAGAGAGAGGAAGGTAGAGAGGGAGAGAGACATCAATGCATGGCTGACTTTCACCTGTTTTCTGATTTATTTTAAATAATTTAATTAATTTAAAATTTTATTCACTTTGTAGTCATGAACTGTGTTGCTTTTGATTGGTTAACTTTATTTCTACAACTGTCATAATCTGTATGAATGCAAAATATTTGGCTTTTTCTTAATTCTGTCCATTAGAGAACCCTACTAAGGTGTTATATTTCCTTCTTTCTTATAATTTGGAAACAGATATGGATTATTCCTTTTTTTTTTTTCTTTCTATTACTAAGTACTCCTATGTTTTATGTTCTGACCCAAATCTAGCTTTGTTGTTGGGTTATTCCTTTGGATAATTTGCCTCTGATTTCTCTTCCTTATGTTAGAACATCACCCCTTTCTTGTTCCTCTCTGATTTACTACTTATGTGAAAGTCACAGATTAGCTCTAAGCAAATAAGCATTCCTCATTTAAATGCCCTTCTATTTCCCCTAACCATAGAATTGCTTTCTTAAAGTTTTGTTGATCACTTTGGGGAAAAAGAAAATGGCATTCTTGGTCACTTGTATTGTTTAGGAGAGGTTGAGATTAGTTTTTACAAACTTATAAGAATCCCTCTCTATTTTGTCCCCACATAACAACTAGGAGCAGCCTAACTGATTTATTTGTTGTTGTTGTTAAAAAACATGGTAGCCTCAAAACTTGCATGAATTTATTATTCTTTTAACTGAAATCTTGGCCAAATTTAACATGATATTTGATTGTTTTAATAGTCAACAAAAAGCAATAATCCTAATTAAAACTACTACTAATACTATCTGTAAAACTACTAACATTTAATATTATAGTAGTTATATGTGAATTATTCTGTTTGAACATACTAAAAATATGGGGTCAATTACTTATTTTAAGTTGCAATCACTAGTTTTTATTGTTGAGTAGTCTATTTTAATTTAGAAATGTCAGTAATTTACCTGATATTTTCAAGACCTAATTATGACAATTTTATAGGCTTTGTATGTTTTTTTCTATTGTGATTATTTTCTTTTTCATTACATTTCATAATTGGCATTACCAGCATATTGAGAGATACCAAATTTTGTGAGTGGGATCTTTAAAATATTAAACTTCTTAATTGGTTATTACTGTTATGTAAGAAAGGTCACATTGTTATATGGCCTTGATCTTGTACCTAATCACTTATTTCTGATAATAGTTCTTTTATATTTTCAAATGATTCCTTTTTGTATTTAAAAAGAAGAGATTATATCTTTACCCTTTAATTTATTTTTCTTATCTTATTACATTGGCTTAGAAATCTTGTACAATGAAGCCTTTCAGTAGTGATGCCATTTATCTTTGTGCTTTCTCTAACTTTAAAGGTACTCCTTAAAATAATGAAACTGGTTCTTTTCCCCCACTTTTCCTTTATTTCTTTTTGTCTTTCCTACTAAAGGATAAGTGTTAAATAGTACTGAATGCTTTTTGGCCTCTAATTAAGCATTCCTATTCTGTTTTTCTTTACTTTCATAATGTGTTAAATCACAATATATTTTTGTATATTGAAACTAAACTTGAAATCTTAGTATAAACTGTTTTTATTTTCCCATAGTACATTATGGTTAGTGAACATCATATGCATATTATTACAATGTTTAGTTAACACTACATTGAGGATTCACATTATTATCACTGTATAGATGCCATTTACTTCTGATAGCTTATTTTCCTTACAAAGGACCCCTTTGCTCTCTGGAATTTCCTAAGAACCTAAAGCATTGCTATTTCTCTGCACCCAGCACCTACGTGATCTTCTTTAGGCTGTGGGTCTTGATTGGTGGTTCTTTAATGAAGGTAGGGAATGAGGGATGGGCCATCTCTTTGACTCAGAATATAGTTAATGAAAACTTCCCCTGAAAATTGGTGCAGGATCATTTTCTACTCCTGGAATTGGTTCACCCTCAGTTTGAATCAAGCCAGAATTATCTTCTGCAGGGTTCCCTACCTTGTGCATGTTTTGGTCTATGGTTTTTATTTCTAGTCTGATCATTCCCCTTTCTTTTCTAGTGTATTTGTGTGTACATGTGTGTACTTCCAGAGTGCACTTAATCCCACTCTCACCACCAATACACATTTGCATAGACTTATTAAAATAAGATGTCCTTCAAAAATAAAGTTTAGTTCTTCTGTTATATTATTAAGCCACCATTAACAACCTAAATCATAAAATTAAAAAGTAGTAGATTGATTTCTTCTTTATAGACGTACTTAGAATTTGTAATATTTGGCTGTGTGTGTGTGTGGGGGGGGGGCATTTTTAAGAGTTAACCATTGTAATTCTTATTACTTGTAATCCCGTCCTCGAAAGCTCATGCTGACTTGGCTATTATCTTCTACATATTATTTTCAATTTTCAAGTATATGGTGATTATTCTCCAGTTGATTCATTAAGTTTATTTTTCATGAGCTTTTAAATTATTCTACTGGCTTGCATGAAAGAAATGAACTATGTTTTGGATGTATTGTACATTACAAGGATAGCACCAGAGTAAATGGTGGAGGATGTGCTTGGGTACTGTTTTATAACTTGAAGAGGAAAAATTAAATAATTACTATATTTAAAGTGATATTAACTTTTTTATACTTATTCACAGTTTTAATAGATCATATTTTAGTTTTAATTTCAAAAAAGGAACCACTATTACTTTGTGCTTTCCCATCCTATCCCACAATGCAAATAAGAAACTATGTTTTTATTTAAGTTTATTGGTATACAATGTATTTGTTGAGTCTTCTTTATTTTATTTTGTTTTTTTTTTTAGGTTCCAAATAGACTTGAAAGCATATGATACTTGTCTTTTACTGTTTGACTTATTTTATTTAGCATAATACCTCTAAGTCTATCCATGTAACAAATGGCAAGACTTCGTTGTTTTTTATTGCTGCATAATATTCCATTGTGTGTGAGTGTGTGTGTGTGTGTGTGTGTGTGTGTGTGTGTGTTACATCTTTTGGTTATACATTCATCTATCGATGGATACCTGGATTACTTCCATACTTTGACTATTATAAATAGAAAGAAATTGTGAAAAGAACATAGGGTCGCACGTATCTTTTTAAATTAGTGTTATCACGTTCTTTGGATAGTGACCCACAAGTGAAATCTAAAGAATCCACCAAAAACTAATATCATTCATAAAAGAATGCGCTGAAGTAGCAGAATAAAAAAAGTTTACATTTTAAATGCCATTGCAGGTATTCATTTTCTGCATAGCTCTCGAAAAGAGATGATTATCATCTTAAAATCACCATAAGTGTTTATTAAGTCAAATGCATTTCCTTTTTATTTTATTTATATTTAATGAAACTATTATTATTATTTAGTGCTGGAGAAACCTTTACAGAATGAAAAGAATTATTGTAAATCAGGATGTTCCTCCAGTATTGATGATTGAGAACATGAAGAACAAACCCAGATGCTTCTTCCATAATGACTACACAAGTCTCTCCTACCTTTCTTTTTCTAAAAGGGCTTACTTCTAAAAATGAGAAATATAATATCTAGAAGAATGCTATTATAAGCTCTAGTCTGTATGGAAACCTCTGTGAGTGCATTATTTTGGTTTTATTTTTGTCCCACAATAATGGGAACTTATTTTCAGGTAAAGAATTTCAAACAAAATAAATCTGAGCAGGCTAGGTGGCTTAGTACATGTTTTCCTTCCATATTTTAAATCACAGGAATAAATATTTCATTCTATAGAGGACTTTATTTTTTCATAAGAATGATCTATATAATTATTTGTAAGAATTTCCTATCATCTAACTCAGGTTTACTTTTAAATGTCTTGTATTTAATAATTCCTCTAAAAATGATCAATTATTATTATTATTGTTTTTTTTTTTTTGCTTTTATGATTCAGTGTTCAGTATCCCTAGTGTCCCTAGCTCTATTCATTGGATATGTGTATAATCAAGATACACATTTTTTTTGGTAATTATTACTCCTCTTTGCTAGCATTTTAATTATTCAATAGCCATCAGGCATTTATTTGTCTTTTAAAAGCCTTCCAATCTCAATCAAGATGAATAAACAATTAAAATTAAGAAAGATTTTGCAGCCCTTTTTTCCTTTTGATTGTGTGTGTTCTATATAACACTTAAATTATTCTTTATGAAATTAGTATATCCAGGAAACTGGAGAATTATGCTGTAGGCTGAGTGAATGGAAAACATGCTAGCATTTCCTTTGTACGTTTTCCAGGGTGCCACAGGAGATTTCTAATGTGCTGCTTATTTGTGTTCTCTCCCAATCTTTTCCAGCTTATAATGCTGGGGCAACAATGAAAATGATGCTTAGTCTTTCCTATGTTCTCCACCTCACTGAAAACATGTCAGCAGAGAAAGCAAACGTTCATTGTTTCTCAATATAAAACAGACCCTGCCAAAGATTATGCCAAACCCAACCAACCATGACAGTCAAATCAATGTATGTTTTGGTTTAAATTTTTATTTTTGCCTTTGCTTTAGCAACTTGACTCTGGTATTTATTGTTCCCTATGACTTATCATTTGAGGGTGTGACAGTTTCCGAAGTTGACAAGGCTTCCTGCTTACTCTTGCAATGGGTACATGTGACGATACAAATTGTAAGAGACCATGACATTTTGACTCAATAAATATTTGCTTGGTGCCCCCTACATCTGTTTTACAAAACGCTGGTTTCGATTTTCCCGCCAATAGTCACTAAAAAATGCTTGCTTTTCCCTTTGTCTGAATGTTACAAATTCTGAATCAGTGTCCCATTAATTGACAAATAGAGATGTATTGTTATTGGCCCAAGGGATTTCGTTCTCTCATCAGTTCATATTCATATTATAAAATATAAATTGGCAATTTTTTTTGTAGTTCTAATGGCAGAATATGCATATCATGGAGGTGTGAATTTGAGTTAGATGACATGGTAAATTTATTGCTGCTGAGTCATTTAAAAATCCCAAGAGGGGTTATATTTTTTAATTTGATATTAAACTAAGTAAAAAATTAATAGATGTAAACTTTAAATCATCATTTAGTAGATAAGAATGTGGTTCTGTGCTTGGACTTTGGATTCTGATTTGGGTTTCAAGTCTGATTGCTTTCATTTGCTATCTATGTGACTTTTTATTATCTATGTGAGTTTGGACAAGTTATTCAATCTCTTTTGGTTTAAGTTTCTGAGTAATAGAATTTACCTCATAGTATGTGTTATATTTTATTTTTTTCCTAGTGATTTTGTAAGGTATAATTCTGTTTCATACTACTGCTGATTGTTTAGTGAATTTTACATGTATATTTACTTTTTCCTTTCTTATTAACTTAAAATCAATGATGATTTAAGGTATATTGTCTTGATTTTGTATAAAATGTGAAATTCAAAAATAGTACAAATAATTCCTATATACCCTTGATCCAAAATTCCCAATATTAAATCTATGTCATCACAGTATCAAAACCAGGAAATTAACATTGATGCCACACTATTATTTAATCTATAAACCTTCTTACATTTTGTCAACTTTCCCACTGTTACCTTTTATCTGGTCCAGGATCCCATCCTGGAACACATGTTGCCTTTTGTTGTCATCTGTTTTCAGTTTCACTTAATCTGAGACACTTCATCATTTGTCTTGATGACCTTGCACTTTTGATAAATATTGGCCTGTTATATTGTATGGTGTCTCTCAATATAAGTTTGTTTGATATTTTCTGATGAATAAATCCAGACTATGCATTCTTGGCAAGAACACCAAAGAAGTAACGTATTCTTCTCAGTGCATTATATCAGGGGTTACATGATGTCCAAGTGTCTCACTGCTGCTGATATTAATTATGATCACTTAGGTAAGGTGGTGACTGCCAGGTTTACTGAAAATTTATTATTTTTCCCTTTATCATGAATAAGTATCTTGTGGGGAGCTACCTTAAGACTATGTGAAATTCCACCATTTATCACAGTTTTGCATGCTAAGGAGAAAAACTTCACTGTAGGTAAGCTTTTATTATCTGTGATCTTCTCCATGAAAAAGATCTCTTTCTGCTTTCAGTCCTCGGAGGAAATTTTACCAGCTCAGTCTTTTGCTAGTTAAGACTGACCAACACCAGTCTGGTCAGTATAGAATTTATTTTATTTTATTTTTTGTAGGTTACCATTTAAAACTTTCTTTTTGGAAGGAAGCAGAGCATTTAATGTAATGGTGAACGCTTTTCTGTGAGGTGCTGAGGCTCAGACTTTGGTACTAACTACTTACCCATTTAACCAGTGTTTGAGAGCTTAATAATTATTAACCAGATACTTTTTTCTTTTTTCACTGCTCAAAACTATTCTAATAGCAACTCTTTCTCTCTCTCTCTCTCTCTCTCTCTCTCTCTCTCTCTCTCTCTCTCTCTCTCACACACACACACACACACACACACACACTGCTACCAGGAAGATATGTTTAAGTTGTTCACTTCAATTCTTTCTTTGCATTAAGTTTATAATGAAAAAGTTGAAATTATTATAGGAAAAATATAACAGTCTTTCTGCTTCAAGAGAAAGTGTCAAAACCTAGGCCATCCACTCAGGAAGACACTCTTCTGAATAATCTTCCTGCCCCTATTATTATTTCTCGTGCTCTGCAGAAATAGTACCCATTACCTGTCAACACCTAGCCTGTAGCTTTTCTGCTTATGCAGACGCCTCATCTTAGAAAGCAGCACGCCATCGTCAGCCTTTATCCTCCAACGTAGATATGTTAGTGTAAACTTACCAGTGTCCCTTGGGCCTACCTCCAACACCAGACGTGCATTCGTAGAATAGGAACTGCATAGCATGGAACTCTAGCTTTTGATATTGATTAATTTCCAAGTACAGGCAAATTTTTTTTTCTTAGTTTTATCATTAGGGGGTTAGTGCATAATGACGTAATCTCATTCTAAAAACTTGAATGCTTCAAAGTTGTCTTCATAGCTTGTATATCAAGCCAGATCTTAACAAAATTGATCAGCATATTATTCCAGTTAGTACATATTTATTGAGTACCTACTATGGGCATAGTACTTTATTTCAGTTAGAATTTAAGTCAAAGAGTTGTGTTTTCTTATCTATCATTTAGATAAGAAAATAAGGCCCGTACATATGTAAACCTAAGAAAAATGTTAGTGAGGGATGGTCAGCCCATGACAAAGTAAATTAATGATGCTCAGTAAACTAAATGATTTCATATGAGTAAGTTGTCACAGCTGGGTCTTTGAAAATCAATGTGAATAAAAAGAACGTTTTTTTGGGGCGATCATGTGACTGGAGGAGGAATAACAGTGACTGAATCAGTTGGCCGGTAGTTGATTCTGTACAGTAAAGGAGCAGAAGTGTGGTTAGGGCAGTTGAGGCTGTTGTGGGTGGCCTCAGCTGCTAAGATGAACTTTGTGCTGGAAGTAATGTGGGTTGGAGGCAGTGAAAATGGTTATCCCAGTGAGGTTAGAGCAGTAGCCAAAGGCAAAGAGAAGTAGTGGTTTAGGGCATTGCAGGAGGGACCCAGCTTCAGGGTGGTGTGGGTGTGGTTGAGTGGTCAGAGCTCCAGGGGTGAAGAGTGAGTTGTGTAAGATCAAAAGAGTTTTGCTAATTAAAAGGGACATTGTGTATGAGATCGCTCTTTCAACTTCATTAAGCTGTGGAATTTATATTATGAATGATGTTGTAAGAAAATAAAGTATGACAGTGTGACAAGTCCCAGATCTAGAAATAATTGACACAATAATGGCCTGTTTGTTTCTCAGGCCGGATGTCTGGTGCTTTTGGCAGCCCGCGTTTTGCCCCCTGCACTTTGGCTCGGAGCACCGCATAGTTCCGGGCTTTCCTATAGAGCAAGGCCCCACTGCTGCCCCCCAGAGTTTTATTGACCAATTATTTTTTCCTTAATTACCTCATTCCACAAATACTGAGCACTTACAGCGTGGACAAGGCGTTGTACTAGGCACGAAGAGGATGGAGGAAGAAAACTGCTGGGTGATGAATATGTGCATCAGTGAACCCAGGCACATTTTCACAAGTACTTGATTATCTCGAGGTTTTAGGAGATGGTTGGTGCCCTCAAAGGAGCAAAAGGATCATGCTTTCATTTGGAGAAGACCGTTCGGTTTTTCTCAAGTTTCATCATCAGGTGCCTGCTTTTTTCCTGCAGTTTTGGCCATTGGAAAACACCAAACATTTACTTTCATCTCCACTAGGGGACAGTGTGTCACCATTAGATTGTTTTTTTCTTCTAAATCAGAAAAATGTAGAGATTTTTGATTTGATATTAATTGTCTCATAAATGTAACAAAACTGTTAAAATGTTTATCAGGTCTATGACTTAGGATGTTTGTACCTATACATTGTATGGGTAGAGATTTGTAGAGCCATATATACATATAATACAGATTTTACACTTTTATTTGTTTAGAATGTTTGAAATTTTGTGACATTTAGGTAGTTTGTGCATGAGTTCACCAAAACAAGAATGGATGGAAGAAGAGAATTTATATCAAAATATAAGTATCTGAACTTCAGGGCTGCTTTGTAACTCATGGAAATTGAATTAGGCTTCAGGCATGGAATTTGGTGAGACGTTGTAATGTTTACCCTTCAGAAAGGGCTGTGTAATCTCCTGAGACATCTTAAGCCTAAATATATATACATATATTTTAACTTTATAGTTTTCCTTTGAACAGAGTTCATTGTGTTCTTAGGAATGATGTGTCTGGAGGATGACTTTCTCTGAAAGATTTCCCTTCAGGTTGTCTATAAAGATTTGGACAACAGTGACATCATAGCTTTTCCTGCTATTCTTTGCGACAGGATTCTACAAAATTCACATAAATTTGATTCTAACAGCATACCATCATTTGTTTATACTTCTTTAATTCCAGTCCTGAGAACCGTGTAGTACAATGATAGGGTTTAATGTTTTAAAATATACTTTTGAGTTTTTCAAGTTTATATACACTGGTAACAGTTTTGCCAAAAGTTGTCATAGAAAATTGAAAGGGACAGTTAGTAAGGACTTTGGAAGACATGAGCATTATAGGAAATTGACCATTTGTATACCCTTGTGGGGTGCAACGTCCTAATCATTTACTTCTGGAACTTCAGGCTTGACTGGTCCAAATTGTGAGGTAGATGGTGGGGAGGAGAAAAGAGGCAGCTGCTGTAAATTGTGGAAGCGCTGCTCTCATGATCAGTCTCCTATGAACCAAAAATCTGTCCTACTTTCCCTGATTTCCCAAATATTGCCAAAGGCTTAGAAATCCCATCAGAATTTCTACATCAAAATTTCGCTACTCTACTGAAGATGATAGATACATATAACCATCATAGGGAGACCTACCAATGGACCAAAACAAAACAAAACAGAAACAGAAACAAGCACACACACACACACACACACACACACGAAACACCCATATACTAGAAGGCTATAGTCCAGGATTTCATTGACAAGACCTAAACACTATTAAATAAATTTGAAACATCTTATGTGTTTAAAAGATAATGGCACCTGTAAGTTTTGTGCAAATTTTGTCTAAACATAGTGTATTTTCATCCTCATCTTTAAATTACAAGGAATTGAGAAATAAGTAAATATGATAATATTTCCAAAATTATATTTTTCATTGTTGTATGAGAGGATAGACTTTATAATTTTTAAGAATTTTCTAAAAAATTTGGCATTGTTATTAAGTGAACAGGATAGGATAAAGCAAGTAATTATAATTATGGCAATATTGCAGACTTTAATACATCTTATATCATCATAGGTATTGCTGTTTTTTCTTCTATTCAACAACTTTTAGTTGTCACATCTTCGTAGGCTCCTCTTGGCTGTGATAGTTTCTCAGACTTCCCTCGTTTTTGATGACTTGACAGTTTTGAGGAGCACTGGACAGATATATTGCATGAGACCCCTCTACCGGAATTCACCCCATGTTTTTCTCATGATTTAGACTGGAGTTCTGGGTTCTGGGAGGAGGTGAATGCCATCCTCATCACATTGTATCAAGAGTGCATATCATCAACATGATTTTTCAGTCTCATGTTGACCTTGCTTACTTAGTGTTAATAATTAAACATTTTTATGACTTGATATTTAGAACATATATGTATATATTTATATATACATATATGTGAATAGTGATAAAATGACCACCTATGATGCCCCTTCACTCCCCATCCTTGTCAAGAATTAAACACGCTGTTTTGGAGACCCATTTGGCATCAAGAAATGCTGCTTTAAAAAAAATATATATTTTATTATTTTATTTATCTTTAGAGAGAGGGGAAGGGAGAGAGAGAAAGAGCGGGAGAGAAACATCAATATGTCACTGCCTCTCGCACACCCCCAACTGGGGACCTGGCCTGTCACCCAGGCATGTGCCCTGACTGGGAACTGAACTGGCGACCATTTGGTTTGCAAGCCCATGCTCAGTCCACTGAGCCACACCAGCCAGGGCAAGAAATGCTTCTTAAAGACCCATTTGAGTTTCCATTTTTTTTCACTTGTGTTATCAATTTTAAAAAGATACAGAATCATGAGATGAGTTTGAAATCCATAAATAGACTCTCTGTTTTTTGTACACTCTAGAATTTTGTGTATGTCTCACTATTTTGTTTAATTAGTTATGAATTTCCATATTTTTCAAGGATAAAATGACCAATCAAGCTGATGAAGAGAGAGAAAACACAGTCAGTGAAATAAGATAGGTTCTTCTCACTGAATTCTAATCTTTCCAAATGATGACTATAATATATGCACAATTAAATGAACCCTTAAAAGAGCATTCTTACTTAAATTCCTCATTAGCAAAAGATGCACAAGTTTTAGAGCTATCACAATGAGCATAGATTTTTTTTTTTGAAGATATAGAAATGTGATTTTTCTAGCCCTAGAGTCTTAAATAGATTTTTCCCCTTTCTTTCTTCATTTGTTACAGTTCTGCTTTCATTTTGACAAGTACAAACTGGCTATACAGATAGCCCTTTTGTGTGTTTATTTTTGAAAGGGAAATTTTAATTTTCATCATCTGTTGTATGTCTTAATTTAATAAATGAGACTTGAGAGTAGATGTGTGTTATGAATCCTGCAACACTGTGATTAATTAATCACTAAGAGTGACAAATATATATTTAGAGTTGGTTTGTATTTTGTTCAGTTTCAGAACACTTATTTCTTTGTTTATGAATGATGTGGTATGTAAGTAAATCACATCTGAAACCCAAACATATTTGGCTTCAGAATTATTTGTTTCTGTGTGATTTAGGTCTTGTGATATTTGGAAAACAGTACAGCATTTGAAATACTGAAATGTCATTAGAGCCCACATGCAAGAAGCCACAGTAGCCACCATTCAGCACCTTGTGCATCTTCCCCAGCTTCACCTTTTAGAACTTCATCTGGGAAATGGATGAGAAGAGTCACTTAACAGAAGCGATGTCTCACCACCATCCTTTATAGATGGGGAAGCCAGGACCTGGGCTGGTGAAGGCTGGTGGCAGTGGTGGAGTTTAGAGGCTATTCTTTGTACTATGCCTAGGCTTCTGGCCAAATATGCAAATAGGAGTAAACAAAGTTACCAAATAGTGGTCACTGTTAACAAATGAGTTAAACTGAAAGATGATCATAACATCTCTATCATAGAGCCCCCTTTGCTTTGCATTTGTTCTAATTTATGGAGTGTTACCATGTGTTAGGCATTGAGCTAAGTGTTTCATATTCAAAGATAAAATGAGAAATTCTTTACATCCAGAAACATCATGTGATGGAATAAATGGCCAACTAGAAAGACCATTTAGAATTCAGTGTGCTGGAGGAATTCACAGCTGTGAGAACAGATTCATCTCACCCAAATGGGGCTGGAGGACAGGACACGGTAGATCTCAGGAGTCGCTGGTACCTGGATGGAGCCACAAAGGGTCACCAGAGTTGGCTAAGCTAGGACTGGAGCAGGAAGGCTTTTCGGACAAGGGGGTCAGCTGGTGCAAACGTATGAAGCTTAGAAAAACGACTTGCTTGGGCAATCTTAGATGTTCTGTGTGGCCCGGAGATTTGAGTGGTTTTAAAGGAGAGGCTGGAAAAATAAGACTCATGTGTTTGCCAGTGAAGGGGTTCAGACTTGATCTTGAAGTTTAAAGGCAGCCTTCAGAGAATTTTAGGCAGGATAGTGATGAGATCAGATCTATAAAGTAAGTACTCGGACTGCCATGTGGGAGACAGGGTAGAACAGTGTGGAAGACTTTTATGAGATTGCTTGGTAGTTCAGGACAGAGGCATTATGCTGGCAGTTTGAGCGGAGCACATGAATTCAAGAAACATGAAGGGTTGAGAAGCTGTAGATCTGAGAGACACATTGAGCATTGGGATAAGGCATTAGGATGATGCCAAGTTTAGAGACTGGTTACCAGATCCCACCTTTGAATACAGAGTAATTCTTAACACAGAAACCTTAAAAATATTAGCTGTCCGCACTTTCCTTTCCTTTCACAGTATCATTTCTTCATAGCTTCAAGAAGCCTCAACGATTAAAATAAGCATATTCTAATAGCCAAAACATTTCAAAGGCAAAAACCACATTTTGTGAGATAACTCATTTCACAAATTTGTCTACTTCACAAACAAGCAAGTCTCCTCCCTAGTTCACCTCCCCTGACACCAGCACTCAGTGTTTATGACCTTGTACTGTTGGGGGCACAGAAACAAGTGAAGAAAAGGGTGCATCATCAGCAAAATAGTCACATTTCAGTGAAGAGCCGACATTGATCAGCCATTATCCAATTAGAAACTGATCAGCCATTATCCAAAAAGAAAATAATCTCTTGTTTCGTAGTGTTAGCATTGGAAATTGGCTCAGTGTTTTTCTTGCTACCTTCAGCAAAAACATTTCTCCTTTGTATTGGGGACCAAGTTCATGCCTGTGGCTATGGTCTGAGTACCATAGGATGCCTAGTCAGGAAAGTAGCAGACCTTGAAAAGTGTCTCCTTGAAGTCCTAGAAACAGAGTAGAATGGTCTTTGTTAGGGCTGAGGGGTGGAGGAAATGCGGAGGTGTTGGTCAAAGGGTACAAACTTCCAGTTACAAGGTGAATAACTTCTGGGAATTGTACAGCATGGTAATTATAGTTAACACTATTTGTTTTATGCTTAAAAATTGCTGAGAGAGTAGATCTTAAATGTTCTCATACACTCATCCCCACAAAATGGTAACTCTGTGAAGTGATAGGTGTAATAACTGTTCTTTTAATCATTTCATTTTATAAATATAAACATAAAAACATCAATGTACAAAAGGTCAGTCCAGAAAAAGTCCAGCCATTGTTACTATAATGAAAACAGTTTGCACAGCATCAATGTAACCCAGTAGGCAAGGAGAGTGGACTGGAATGCGTATGTGTGAACAATGGTGACTTCACTGTACTAGTCAGTCGGGGTGGTAGATGCTGTTGACTGAGCGCGTGTACTGTGTGACCATAACATTCAAAATGACTGAGTGAATAGAGCAACAAATCTGTATCAAATTTTGCGTTAAGCTTGAATATTCCTCTGAGGAAACTATTTGGATGATTCAGAAGGCTTTTGGGGTCAATGCAATGTGTGCAGTGCAAATGGAAGTATGGCACAAATGCTTCAAAGATGGTCAGGAATCTGTTAAAAGTGATCCATGTTCTGGAAGGCCTGCAACAAGCAGAAATGTGAGACTGCAGAATGTGTACATGCTGAAATGAACAAATATTGGCAACTGACAGTGTAAGAACTAGAAGATGATCTGGGGATTCCAAAAACTACTGTGTCTGAGATTTTGACTCAGGATCTTGCATGATCTTGGCATATGTGTTGTAGCAAAATCCATTCCCTGGATTCTGCTACCAGAGCAGAAGGAAGGCTGTGCTGCAGTTGGGAGAATTGTGTGAGGTCCCAAGGAGCCTACTTTAAAGGGGACTGAGGCATCCTATGTCCTATGTACAATATTTATTGTATACTGTATATTCTTCAATAAATGTCCCTGTTTTTTTATATTACATGCCTGGATACTTTCTGGATGGATGACATATATAAGAAATTGCATTGTACCCCTTAAATTTACATAATATTATGTGTCACTTATATCTCTCAAGCTGGAGAAAACATTTAAATAAATGTTTTTTAAAAAGTAACTACTAAATTTAGTGTGTGACATCTTTTCTTTCTAAACTATTGTTTTATCCTTTTTTTTTTTTTTTCCAGAACAAGCAGAAGCTACAGGACAGTTTACAGCAAGGTGCCAACATTATTACCAACTTGATCAAAGAAAGAAATTCTGGGTTCATTGGTCAGCTTCTGGTAGCATGAGGAACACAGAGAAAAGTACCAACTGAGTTTATAGAAACATTTATCTAAGTACTGTATCTCTTTTGTGCTTCCCTTCATATTGTATGTGGTAGAATGTGTAAGTTGTCTTTTATGTTTTACAGTTTGTAAAATATGATGCTTGGGTTATTAAAGTGGATCAATTTTTTTTCTGAAATTAAAATTTACTTTTTGTGAATGTCAAACATAATTGCCTGAACCAGAAAAGAGTAGATAAGTGGAAAATAATAGCCCTCACATAATCTTTTTACAAAAACATGAAAGATCAAATAGAAAAAATAATGGGTTAGCTAATCCTCTAAGGACTGAGAAGTTAGATATCTTGAACTATTATCTCTGTGTTAATTAGTAAATCACACTATAATGAAATTGATAGAGAAGATTCAGAATTATTCTTAATTCTAAAGTTGTCCTCTCACTATTAATGACTCCTGTTCTAATTTCCCAATTCTAAAGTAAAATAAACAGAAGATGGCAGGGAATTCTGGTTCAAATATCTTCACTATAGGTCCTCACATTCCTCAAGATCCCTAAATTAAGAGGTAATATACTCCTTTATTTATAGAATATAATTTTTATTCATTTTAAAAGGTCTCTGATTTTTCTGAATGAATTTAAAAGAAACCTGGAAAACTTCATGAAAGTGAAATTATTTTGGTCCACCTCAAGTTAATCTTTTAAAAGGTGGGAGTCATGGCACGTCCGAGAATTCAATTATTCTTTTGATATAGATACTGCTTTGTAAATCAAGTTTTTATTCTTTCAAATTTCCCCTGGTATGTATGTACACCTTAAATAAAAATGATTTCCTCTATATTAACTGCATCGTATAATTATATACATCCAGTCACTAGAGATGTCTTTTATTCCATATTTACATTTACTTTCTAAAATCACATTAGATTATTCCAGGGTTTAGGCCACACATGGAAACTATAAAAGTTGTAAGAAATGTTTTTTATAATGTATCTACCTTGTGGAATTTCTTCTTAACATGTTGGATAGTTTTCCCTAAATTTCTCAAGTACATCTATTAGTTGGGGAGTTTATACTCTACATTTAAGTGATAGTGAGTAGAAAATAACAGACATGGAGTAAATATTACAATTTATTCCCCTAAATGAAATGTGTTTTTTTCAGTGTAATTTGTATTTAAGTTCCTGGGCTGGCCTCTCTCTCTCTTTCTCTCTCTCTCTCTCTCAAGAATATATAATAAATCAGTTAATTCAAATCCAGAGAATAAATATATATGGGAAATGCATGAATTTTGGATAGAAGTTCTATGTTGTTTAGGTGGTGGCTTAGCTGTGCTGTAAAAGGTTCATACCTTCTGCCTGTTGAAGCCTTCAGGTGAAAATATTTCAAGAATTAAAATTTGCATATAAAGGCAAATGGGGAAATGTTATCAAGCTGTTAAAGAGAGGGTGAGGGTCTTTAAGTTCACGGAAGGAAACTGGACGTCTCTATGGCACAATGAAGTATGTCCCTGTGTCAACTGAGTGCTGGCTGAACACCTTTGATTCAGCTTCATAATGCAATGTTCTCCAGACAAGAATTTATCTGGGAGTAATCAGTATGACTTTACCCTAGGCAATTGGAAACATTTACCGTAATGAGGTTTAGCTAATAAAATATTGAATTGTGTCTAAACTAATCACCACCATCATCATCACCATCACCATAAAGTTTTATTTTATTTTTTCTTTATAGTTTACAAGTGAGTCACAGCATTGGAAACAATTTAATGGAATCCCCTCACATCTTTTACTGTTTAGATGGGAACTGATGCTCAGGAGTCTTAACTACGTTGCCCTGCCCAGTAACACAAGGCAGGGCATAAATGCATCAAGTCAAGACCACTGTGTCACCGTGATTGCTAGCAAAGGACACCTGGCACAGAGGCTTTGGGAAGTCAAACGGGCTGGGCATGAGCAATGAAGGAATGGACAGAAGGGGCAGATCCTCCCAGTTACCAGAGGAAAGTCCTGAAGCTTTTGTTTTTGTTTTTAATTTTAATTTTTGATTTTAGACGGGAAGGGAATGGGACAGAAAGGAAAGAAACATCAACGTGAGAGAGAAACATCATTGGCTGCTTTATGTATGTGCCCTGTCAGGACTGAACCTGCAACCCAGGCTTATGCCCTGACCACAACCCAGTTAAGGGACCTTTTTGTTTGTGGGAAGGCGCCCTACCAACTAGGTACACCCGCTGGAGCCGTGCCGACGCGGCTGGCTGTCCAGCCGTCTTCCCAACAGGTAAAACTTGTAGCTAAGGGTCAGGGAGTGGAGGGAATTATTGCCCCAGAGAGAAAGATAAATTAGCTGTTTCTATTAAGAGATCCAGAGGTTTACTTTCAGGAGAATTGTCGATGTTCACTTTCTTTTCCAAAATCCCTTAAAAATAATAGTAATTATTCCTCAGGCGGCTGAAATTGCTTTCTACTTATAAACAATTTTATGAACAGACTCTTCTCCCTAAACATATGCTAGGTAATAAATTGCAGTTTAAAGGTAGCCTTTTAAGGAATTTAACAGTGTGATCAATGGTTTGATTAATGGCATATTGGTAGGAGTAGTTGTTTTCATTAAAGTGCTCAATTTGATAAATAACTTGTTACATGTAAACTTTCCTACCGATGAAATTCAGACCTGTGTATTTTACCCAGAGCCATTCGTACTGTGGTCAGTTTAAGCATTTGCATTAGCTTAACAAGAAAATGTTCTTTTCCCATGTTTATTATAATTATAATCACACTTTCCTTTACATATATAGTAACACAATTATTTTATCAAAATCAGGTTGAAGTAGAATATTTTCTTATATTGAATCTGCAAATTTTACTTTCTTTTAATGTTTATACTAATGACGTGAAGGAAGCAAAATCATACTATTTTAATAAAAATGTAAAGAAAGCCATTTGGAAGAATATAACAATTGAAGTTATTTTAAAAGCTTAATTAAAAAATAGAATAAATGAAGATGTGTATCATTTTGGTGTTATTGGTATGGTTTAAAATAAATGAACTAGCAGTGTGGGTAGTTTAGGCATTGTAACATTTCTATACGTTCTTACACATTTTTAGTTTCAAAATTGTGAAAAGGTACTGATATTTTTTAAATGAAAAGTAACCAACTACTGTTAAAGATTCTTTACCAAATAAAAGTAATGAATAATAACTAAATAAACCATCGATATTTCAAAATCAAATGGCAATTTTCTTTGATATGTCTTGTGTATACAAATCTGCTGAGCTCACGGGGGAGGAGAGGGGAGGAGCGGGGAGGAGCGGGGAGGAGCGGGGAGGAGCGGGGAGGAGGCGGGAGGAGCGGGGAGGAGCCGTAGGCGGAGGTTGCCTGGGGCTGTGGTGAACAGTTTAGTGGGGACTGGCTGAGGGAAGCTGAATGCCCCCAGAGCCCATGTCGTTACGGGCTGGAGGATTTCCATCATAGGAGGGCAGGAGACTGGCTGTAGGCTCCCTTCCTGAAGGGCACTGGATGATGGTGTTGCAGGGGCCTGCATATGCCAAAAGCTGGTATCGTGGATGCGAAGAAACTCCTTGCTCAGTCTAGGTTTGGGCTGGCCTGACGGGGGTGGCAGGTGTTGTTTTCCTTCGGGTGCTCTGGAAGGGACGGGCTCTGAGGTAGAGGCCTGCCATTCTCCCAAAATTGTGTAGTTTTTGCATCTTATGTTTTGTTTGTAAACTAATCCTATAGAAATAAGATAATTAAAATAAAAACTAACCCCGGCTGATAGGGGAACTCAGGAGTTAAAGATTTTAGCTTTGATCGATGGGCTTAAGTGATTAAAACTGTAATCAAAGAGTTCAAGAGTTTAGCCTTAATTTGGTAGGTTTGTGTGACTAATACACATGGAAAGCTGGTATTCCGAAACCTTGTAGCTTTTGAATAAACTCCTTTCCTTTCCACCAAAACTTTGCTCCCAGAATTTTGCCTAGAGGTTGGCAGTGGCGGCAGGCGGCAAGGCTCCACCGTATGCATATGTTCTCAGTCTCAGTTACAATCAACTAAATATAACCTTTCTTCTGAAACTATACCAATGCGCTGTTTTATATCGTAGGTAGAATTTAATATCCAGATACATGATTCTATAAAATATTAAACGATTGTAAAACCAGAAGTCTCAATTAGAGCTTTTTCTTTCCCTCATATTCAGCAGATTTCCTAGCAATTAGAGTGGCTGCTAAGGATATAAAAACTGTACTTAGACATAATGGAAAAGAATATTGTGATCACTTAACAATGATGACATGAGCGTGTGGGTTGAATTATTGTTCAGAAATAGTCTTTCCCTCCACTTAGCTTTGGTAGGAAGAATTTATTCCTACCTCTTGACGCTGAGATTCACCATGTGACCCACTTTGACCAATAGAGTGAGTCAGAATTGTGGTTCACCACTGAGACTAGACTCTAAGAGACCATTCATGTTGCCTCTTGCTCTCTCCCACTTCCGCCAGTGCCAGGAGATGAACATGCCCAGCCTGGCCCGCTGCCTCCAAAGGAAAATAAGAGACCACAGTAGCTGATTCTAACTGACACATGAATGAACAAGCCCACCTGAGATTAGCAGGGCCACCTAGCCCAGTTCAGGTGACCTCCCACAAACAGGTGAGTTACATAAATGCTCATTGTTTTTTACTAAAGAGGTTTGAATTTTTTTATTGTACACCAATTGGTAAGCAACAATATCTGTGACAGTGTTTGGTATATTTGCCCTCACAAGTCTAGGATATATCTGGAGATGCACATTTTGCTAAAGCAAAATACTTATAAGGGAACATATTGGTCAGGCAAATGATCCTAAAGTGCAAGAAGGTTCAGAGAATTGCTTCCTCCCTTATTCAACAGTTACTAAGACAAAAATAGACCTGAATGTTTTAGAAACATTTTCAAAAGAGGTTAAACTTCCTTCAGCCTGAAATGATGCTGGGTTAAAATATGGACATTTAAAATAATAGATAATAAAAATAATGAACACTTAGTAAATGATTACTATTTCCCAGAAACTCTTCCTAGTGATATACATGTCTATAACTTATTTTCTTCATAATAAGTCTATTTGCTAGATAGTACACCAATTTCCATTTAAAGATGAGGGAACCTAGGCACATACATTTTTAACTAACTTATTCAAAGTCACCTAAACAAGTGGGAGAAATGAGATTAAAATTTGGTTATCTAACTTTAGAGCATATATTCCTAAGTATGATGTTATACAATATTACAAAACATACTATTTTAAGATTCCTTAAAGAATGACCCTCAAGGATGGGAACCTCAGTCATCTATTTTTTCTTTAATAGCAAGAGACAGAAAACAGTTTCTATGCTTTCAGTGTTTCTATTCTCATCCTTTTCTTTGCCTTTCACCACCTCCAACATACAAACATATTTTGGCACATCTTTGGATCTGCATGTGCCAGGAAAATCTGCAAAGACTGATATTCACGTACAATTATCATCAATATTATCTCTGTGAGTTCTATAGTTGTTGCGATTCCCTCAGGCAATGAATGATCAGACACTTGGATAGCAACAGGGTAAGATGAAAAGTAGATGAGATGAATCAGAGTTGCGCATAGCCATTTGCAACTCTGCCATTGCATAAAGCCTCAGCAATGCAGAAAGACATGAAAAGAGAAGTTAAACTCCATCATTGCATTTATGAGAGAAGGAAGGTCTAGAGACCATCTAGGCATGAGAAAGTATTATGAAGTCTTCCTTTGCCTAGAAATGTTTTTAAGCACATGTGTTCACAATGTTTACTCAGTGGGAAAACTGTGGGGTGAATGATGCTCAGTATGAGTTCAACCTGAATGGAGCCAGATTGTTCTTCTCTTCCCATGTGAAATATTGGAATCTTTGATTTTAAAAAAATGTCTTCACAGCTGAAATGCATTATGCAAATTTATTCTCTCCTTAGTGAGGATGCTACCAAATAATCTGGACAGTTGTTAAAACATCTGGGTCTGCGTAGCAGTCTGAATAAAGCCTGGCTTGTCAAAGGCAATTTTTTTTCTTCCAGTTTAACCTTCATTAATCCTGGCATGGTCCCTGTGAGGTGGGCCTGTATCAACTTTTCATGATAGGACGAAGGCAGATGCAGGGATGGGGGCTCATGATCGCCCAATAGGCTTGGAGCTAAACTAAGCTTGGAAGTCCAGAATTTCTGACTCTACTTTGGACAGTTTTTCAGAGGATTAGATTACAGTAAGGAGGAACTATTCTTTACTTAAGGGTTTAAAAAAATCTGATTTAAATCTACATTCAGAATTTTACCTGGATGTATTCCCTCATTTTCCATTTTGCAAAACTGCAGTTAAGCCCAGAGGCAAAAGCTTCAACAAAGCAATGCTAGTGATCTTTGTGACCCGAGTGGAGACATGATTTGAGATTCCACATCGAGGCCAATTTTATAAGCATTTCCCCTAATCTGTAGACTGTGATAATTGGGTTATTTGGATGAGGTTTGGCACAGCATCTGGTAGATTAACTGAATGAGGGTTCTGGAACTTGGCCATTTTGCAGCTATCTATTTTGTTCTTTGTTCTACCTCATTAGAAAATGGACTATTGAAGTTGGTTTGTTGTTAGTCAGGGGTTTGTGTGTGTGTGTGTGTGTGTTTTTTTTTTTTTTCCTATTTTTTACATCTGAGCCCTTCATTTGGTTGAAAGCAAGCTCTTGAGTCTAAATGGATAACAAAACATCCCTTTGAGGAGGAGGAGGAAATAGATGATAAAATCTGTATGTTACTAATTTTCTTTCAGTAGTTTAGAGGAATTTCTTTCCCATCCTGTATGTGTTTTGAAGACCCTATTAAGTTCATAGTTCCTTTTTCTTTTCTTGTTTGAATAGAAGATAATTCTCTTTAATCTGCCCCTGAGTTTTGAAAATGTATTATTGAACTGCCCAGTTCAGGAATTCGGTTGCCTGTTTCACTGAATGGGGATGTGTATGACCTGATAGTACAAGAATGCTATTCAAAGACATTTCCGCCTGTTTGTTTCTTGGATCAGTTAGTGTTCACATAAATCTGGAAAGAAGCCAAGATATGTAAACAAATTAAGAGTTTTGAGGATCCCGGTGGGAACATCCATAAGTTGTACTATAAATCAGGAATTTAAGATAAGTGCAATATGCCATAATAAGATAGCAAGGAGAAGTAACTGTGAACCAAACATTTTTGGCCCTTGTTTGGGAATCTTAATGGATATTAAAGGATTTGGGTTAATTATGGGGTTATGCATAGCACTACTTTTTACCAAATCTCTATATGTTGCCAAAGTGGAATTTTGTTTTTAGTTTACTAACTTCTAATTTTTGCTTAGTATCAAACAGCCCTTCAACTCTGAAGCCACTGTTTAATATTCTTAGTACACTAAATATATGTAAATTTTTCTTATCATTAATAGCAAATTAATGACTGCATACTTAACATAAACCTATGATAGTTACATAAACCTATATTTACATAAGGACACACTGATAGATTGAGGATTTTTCCTCTAGAATTTTTTTGATATGCACTCTTCTTTTCTTGCCTATCTCAGTGTTAGAATTTAAAATGGTCTTTTTGTTGCTTTTAACCCAGGGTTAAAACTTAAATGTAAAACTTCTTAAGAAAGACAATCCATAAGTTTAATTTCACCATTATGATATCTTCGTTAATTTACTCTTGATTTTTTTGTGTGTAGAAAAAAAAGAAAAAATATATATAGAGAAATATATATGTATTACTCATGTCAACATTCTCTTGAAAGTTGTTTTAAAACAAATGCATTGTAAATATGTGCTTTGTGTGCAAATGCAAGAACTTACAGAGATTTGGCACCACTGATTTAGTAGAGTATGTTTTAAAATAAAGTGGGAAAATAGAGAAAATATATTGTATCTATTTATACATAATAAATGCATCTTTATACATAATAATTATACATAATTAACAATACTCATTGAAAATGCAGATTAATTGTATAACTTTCATATTGGTGGCCTCAATAGCCTATGATGCAAAATGATATTACATTCTTGTATTTTTTAAGCCAAATTATTAAAACATGAACCCATCTGGTTTCTACTAGAAACTAACCTGTCTCACAGCATCCTCCCCAACAATTTCCTGCATGCTTTAAAATAAATATCTCAGTTTCCTTCACTCCCATTTTTCATCATTGCATGCTGCTACTTCTGTAGCTGATGATGAAAACCTCTAGAGAAAGCCACTTTACCAGGCACTGCCATCTCCAGCCTTACGTGCCCTGAATGTCCCAGTGCAGCTCCAGAGGAAGGACTGTCCTTGCTCTTAGGGTGCCTGCTTGGATGCTCTTCGCAGTCAGCTCGACCTCAGATGCACACAGTCGAAGGAGGTAGAGCCTGCAGCCCACCTGAAACTGTGATCATCTGTCTGTTGCTGTAGGGAGAAGCAAAGATAGGTTTTGCCACTCACATCAGGCCTGTTTCCACTTGTTTTATTCTCAGAAATGCTTTATATTTTTTGATGCTTGGGCCTAACTATGCCTGGACCAGAGAGCAAGCAGTGCCTACTCTCTACTATATTCCTACCCAAAGCACTTGTCTTATTTCTCATATTAAGATTAAGGCCTGACTGGTGGCTCAATGGGTAGACACCGGCCTGCCAACCCAAAGGTCACTGGTTCGATTCCCAGCCAGGGCACATAACCAGGTTGCAAGCCAGGTCTCCAGCCAGGTCCATAGCTAGAGGCAGGTGAAAGGCAACCATACGTTGATGTCTGTTTCCCTCTCTGCCTCTCTCCCTTCCCCTCTTTCTAAAAATAAAAAGTAAAATCTTTAAAAAAAAGATTAGACATGCCCCACAATGGGTGTTGATACTATCATCTATTATTTCCAAGAGAAATTCTCAGATGTCAAATACAAAATAGTGTAAAATTGGTACATATCCCAAGATACTGATTTTTTAAAAAATTTTAACCATGACCAACTTGTAACACTAAAAAAAAAAAGATCTTTTTTTTCAACAATGTCTTGTACCTAACTGGGAGAAATATTTTATAAGACTAGAACAAATTAAAGGAGATATTTTTACATAGTAACACAAGTATGGACAAAGGAGGTAAAAGGAAGAGTGCTTTTTCCTTCATAAAATCTCTGTGATCTTTGTTATGGTGAAAGAGTGTCTTGGAGACAAACTAGTGATTTAATAATAATTACCATGAAGTTGTGTTTAACTTTTGCCAAACAATGTTCACACATCTGATGTAACTTCCTTGAGAACTCAGTCATACACATTTTACAGAAGAACCTGAGGCTCGTACAGGCCAAGTGAGAATTTGCAGATCACACAGCTTGTAAATAGCACTGCCAATACCCAAGTGAAAATGAGGACAGTCAAAGGTAAAGGGTGAAAATGAAAGAAATAGTGTCATTAGGTAGGAGTTCAGAGAGAAGATCTTCTGTCTCCTTGTGGCTTAGATTTTATTTCCCATTGGTTCCTACCATTTTTTCCCCTCTAAACTTTCTGATAGCGCAGCACATCTTTTGTCTCCAATATTCACGTTGCACCAGAAGATAACCCTCACTCACTGATTACATATCGACGGGAAATGTTCTCTTTATAAAATCTCTGTCGGCTTTTAGGTAATCTCCTTGAGGCTAAGCAGTCCTTTACCTATCTGGTTAACTTTAGCTTTCAATAAATGTAACAGTCATCTGCTAAGGTCCCTTTCAGGCATCAAGTTTAAGTTCAGTCTAGTAGCATTATCAACAATTCTTCAATTAATCTTTATTGGTTGGGATATAAGCTTGAGAAATTTACAGACCTGCTCAGTAAGGAAGACAGACTATATAGGGTTGGCAAAAGTAGTTTTACAGTTGTGAGTATGCAGAAAATAGTTATTCTTATATTATTTTTATTGTTGTATTATTTATTTGTATTACAATGTGAACCTACTTTTGCCCACCCCTGTATATAGCTCTCCCTTGGGATCTATGGTGGATTGGTTCCAGGACCCTGCAGATACCAAAATCTGTGGATGCTCAAGTCTCTAAAATTGGTATAATATTAGCATTTAACTTACACATATACTTTAAATTGTCTCTAGATGACTTATAATAAATGCTATGTAAATAATTACACATATCGTTGAGGGAATGACCTAACTATTTACATGACAGGCTCAATTTCATAAAAACCATCTGAACAGTAACATAATTTTTTCTTTAATATCTTTAAACTATGGTTATTTGAATCCACAAGTACAGAACACTTAGGTGCAGAGGGATCACTGTAGATCAAGTGATATGTAAGAATCAATTGAAGCATATGTAATGGGTTGGAAACTCAATTCATAAATTCTTGTGTCCAAAATAACCTATTGAAAAAAAAGGTCAACTCGTCCCTCACATCAAGCCCCAATCCATAGGGTAGAAATAACATCAACCTCAGGCATTCTTCAGCCTCTTCTTACATTAGGAATGCATAGTCTCAACAAGCCTCAGAACTGTCCCCAACTTACTCCTGGGGGGTCAGACCCCTATCCCTAGAGTCAGCAGTCTGCAGCAACTCGACCACCTCCCTGTGCTCTTGGGTCCTCTCATCACCTTCTTGCTCTCTGGGTCACTTTCTTTTTCTCTTCTTGTCCCAGTGGCCCAACTTGTCTTCCCTTACCCAGGGTCATTAGTAAATCGAATGGACTTTGGCAGTTATGCCAGATCCAGCACCTGTAACTCGCAGGTCTTCCCTCCTGCTGCCTCCCTTACAAAATCCCACTGGCAAGGAACCATGAAACCAGGCAACCAGCGTTTAAGTACAAGGGAGAGGAAACATCACAAAAAGCAAAAACACAAACAAGTTACTCAAGAAAGCCTAGCTTTTGTATATTAATATTAAGTGAGGGACACAGAAGATGAATGTCATTCAGTGCACTTTTCTGGTCTCTCCCAAGCCCTTCCCCCACCCAATGGCTATCTCAGCTACTTTAATTGTTTCTTCAATCGCTTACTAAACATTTGCCCACTTGACTATCTTACAACATAGTGAGCTTAATAAAAAATGGAGGTTGACTTTCTCCCCAAGTTTGTCTTCTTCCTCAAATTCACATCTTGTCAATGTTGTCAGCACTCACTACTCTTCATCTTTCAGGGTGTTGGGCCCTTTTGTTTAGCCTCCTTCCCTGTGCAACTGCGCATCTTTCCTCACACTATTCATGAAGTCCAGGCCTTTTCTTTTCTTTTTTCTTCTCATTCCTTGGGTTTATGGCTTCACTCTAAGCCACTCATAGTGCCTTTTACACCACATGTACCAGTAAGTCACCCTTTCATGACTGCACTTTGTGCCTTGGAACAATTTGTTGCCTGACATGCTCTATTATTTAACTTATTCTACATCTAAATGTAGGCAGTACTCTCTCACCATTATACAACCTACAGTATCTTACAACTTCATTGTAGAGGGCATGTTTCATACATGTCTATTTGCTTCGAATCTGGAATATTAAACGTTGGTAATTGGTACAAAAGGATTTAGGTGGATAGGCATGCTTATTACTGAATGAGACTCATAAATTTTCCTTCCCTTCCTAAGACACATCAATACCGTTCTCATTCTGCATTCCTGACCGACAGTCTTGACCTGCTTCTCTATCAAGTAAATCCACTGTTTGTCATCTACTTAATATTATGGCCCATCAGTTTAATCTAGAGTCTAGTGTTGCTCTAGGCCGAAATGCCCCTTCATGGAATCAGACGTGTTGGCCTCCTGACCACACACCCACTCTGCACTTGGACTTATTTTCTTGCTCTCCCCCAGATATGTCATCTTCCTTTGTTGGTTCAACCCCCATTCTTCCTGCACTATTCATTCCTGTGTCTGCCTGACTAGGCCACCTTTCATGACCTCTCTTTATTTGTATAATAAGTATTAATCCAAGGTGTAAATTTGCAGTTTAAGATTTTGTTCACGTGCTAGCTTCTGTACTGTCTTTTCCATTTGAGGACAAACATGAAACCTCAGTCTTCAGTGGGTTGCTCTGCAAGGCCTAGAAATGCCTTGAGGACACAGTGAGAATTTTGTAGATACCTAAAACATTGATTTATAGCAACAAGTCATGATTAACATGAAAAGGTTGTCTCCTTGTGAATATGGCAGAAGTAACTTTTGTTATCACCTGAATAATCAGGCTCTACCCTAGATGCTTTATGCACTGAATTTCATTTCATTTAATGGGTAGCATAAATAGTACCATCTTTCCATGATGGATGCTATTTCTTTTGGTAATTTTAGTTCTTAGGGCCTCTTCTAGCAGTTTCTGTGGTTTTTCTTTAAAGGCAAGTGCCTAAATATATAGGAATTTAACAACATTCTCGTGCAAGGAAATGGAAAAGAACAGAAAGGAAGTCGGTTGTCAAATCATTTATGAGTGGCCCCAGAGCAGGATCGTTGAACACTCATAAAGAACGCTTCCAGCCCTGCATAACAGGCCTTTCAAAACACTCCAGTTCCTTTGCTGTTTTCCTCTGACTTGAAGCTTTTCCTAAAACATACAAAGAATTTAAATAATCCCTTGAAAACTTTTTTATATAGTTGCTACTTGAATGGAAGCTAAGCTCCACCTGGTGGTAGAATTCAGTCTTCTTGTTTGGACTTCAGCATGTGCATAGGGATCAATTTAGCAACGAAAATCTGGATGCATCTCCATATGAAAACATGTATGTACATATTTGTGTGTGTGTTGCAGGCTTTTCTCTGTCACAGAAATTGTGAAATAGGCATGTTATTTAGTTTGTTGACATTCATGTGTAAAACACGGCACTCAGTGTGAGACTACTGCAAATGTTTCATTATAATTGGGTTCTCAGCAACGACCAGAATAATCTCAGTATGATATCACAAATCAAGTCCTTCCCCCCACCCCTGTCTCACATCAGAACTGCGTTTTGAAAGGACTTGATTTATACTTTGGTAGAAAAAAAAAGAATTTAAAGGCTTTTATGATTCGTATAAAATCATAAAATAAAATGGAGAAACGTTGGAAAATATTAACGCTAATCATATCTTAGTGCTGGATAGTCCAACTCTACTCAGTACATAAGCGTGTTCTTTTTCACAAGTAAGTGAGAGCATTATTATGTATATCCCTATGTTAAGTGACATTTTGTAGCATTTAGTTCTATAAGGACTAGAAAATTCACCAGAGTTTACACACCAGAAGCCCTCCAGCTGGATTTAACCACATATTTAAAACATATATTTGTATTAAAATACCAAATAGTTGCCTGTGTTTGAAAATTGGGAAATGGAAATTTTATTCAAAAAATGCAAGGAAGGGTCTTTGTCTTGCAAGGCCAGGGTTCTCAGCCGGAGGAGGTGGGGCCTTTGGAAGGTGGTGCATTGTGGAAGGTGGCAGCACACCCTGATGATTCATATGCTCTGCTAGTTGCTGCTTCTCACACTCTGCTTCCGTCTACTTTCTTGCCCGGGTGTATAGGCGTTAGTGTTTATGGTCACTGTTTTTTTTACTGGTGATGTCTCCCTTCAGAGTCTAGTAAAATCAGAAAGTGAAAAGAGACAGATTAATAAATATAAAAAATATGAGGAAAACAATGGAAACAAAATGTACAAACACTTGCTTTCTCTGTAATTTTACACACTGCGCCAGTGAGCAAATAGGAATACTTCATGTGGTATAATATTGAAGTTAAAGGAACACCTATCCTAGTGACAGGTGACACACATTTGAAGTTTTCTTGTCTTAAAAATGCAAATTCCCAGGCTGGGGCCTGTCTGCACCTGTATTACTTATTTTCACTTGGGGATCATTTTGGTTGTTTTGGGCATCATTGGGTCCAACTGCACATTTCATGGAGGAAACTGGACAACAGACAGAGTGACTTTGACTAGGGCATAAACTCCTTGCCTGAAGGTTTAAGGCTAAAATCTCAGGTCCTGCATAGATAAATGTGTTTGCCTCATCCAGTTTATCAATCTACCCCCTGATCAGCCAAAATTAAAATTAAACCAGTGCTGCCAAGATTTCCCAATCTGGTTCCCCTCTAATGAACTTAAGTATTTCATGCTCCATCACTTTTTTGATTTGCATTCACATCTTGCTTTAAAGGGGGGTACTTCTACTATAATTAATAAGTGTAATGTTATATGAATATTCTCACCAGTTGGAGTAGGCAGAATAAATGGTTCCCCAAAGGTGTCTGGTCCTAATCCATATAACCTACAGATAAATTATTTTACAGGGAAGAGGAGAATTAGGATTAAAGGTAAAATTAAGGTTAATCAACTGACCTTAATAGGTTATCCTGGATTAAGTGGTGGGCCCCATAATCCCAAGAGTCCTTAAAAATGGAAATAGGCCAGGAGGAGAGTCAGAGGGAGGAATGACTATGAAAGAGAGGCAACATTGTTGGCTTGGGAAATGGAAGAGGGGACCATAAACCAAGGCCTGCAGGTGTCCTTCAGAAGCTGGAAAAGGCAAGGATACTGATCTGCCCCATGAAGCTCTAGAAATACAGCCCTGTTGACACCTTGGTTTTAACTCAGATCTATGTTAGAATTTTGTCCAATAGAACTATAAAATGATAAATTTGTGTTGTTTTAGCTTACCAAGTTTGTGGTAATTTATTAGAGCAGCAACAAAAAAATATGTCAGCAGAGACATTTTAGTTGACATTTGCTTTCTGAAATTTTTGTTATAAAAAATAATATATTTTCAAGATAGAAAGTTATAGTACTAAAATAACTTTTAGAACAATGCAAGATTCTTACATATTATTCTCATTCTCTTTCTTGTCTTAAGAATCACTGCTTTAGTTTACTCCTAGAGTTAAATAGCAGGCAGAGAACAGTATGATTTAAAAACTGTGCTCCTACAATGTGGCAGGGAAATAGGGACTGGCAAAGAGGAGACATATGGTAGGTAGTAGATAGAAGGTATCAAAAGATAACCTTTCTTTGATTTTCCCCAAGATTACTATAGTCTCTGCATATATTATTTAGATTTAAATGTGACATATGGAAACATTCTCAAAATAACAAAAGTGATTTTGCCACAGTTTAGCTAATGTATGAAAGGGCCATAGCCAGTGTTCCTACAGATATAAGGACTCTGGGTCAAATATGAATTTGACTATGGATTTTTGAGAATGAAGAAATGGAAGGGGCTGAGAAGGAAGTAAAGCCTACTTTCAGTGGGGAATTGGGAGGTAAATGGGAAGGGGAAAACTTAGACATCAGCATATTGAGAATTTAATCAATAGAAATGGATTTAAGCCCACATCAAGTATTGTTATATGCATGTTCTCTTCAATTTGGAAATTCACTTCTTACATCAAAAGGAACACTGCTCCAAGACTCTTCTAGGTTTGTGATTGAAATAGTACTTTGAGAATAAAAGCATCAATTCACATAGCCCTGTCATACCCCTGCCATTGACCTTAAGAATAGAGTATGTTTTTAATTATGATCACTTTGACCATAGTGCTGTTCCTTCTGAGATGCATGATGTGTGTTAGGGAGATTTTTTTCTGTTGCTTTTGAACCAGAAAACTGCTGACATTTTGTAATCCACTAAGAGAGTGATGCTTTATAAATTTTTTTCCATGAGATTATGGAACAGGAAGAACTTTGTGTGTTCTATGTGGTATTAGCTGTCAGGTATATATGGAACAATAATGTGGTTACACATGTTCAAGGGGCATAGTACAATGTCAAGCTTAAACCTGAATATTCATTTAAGGCCTCATAGTACACTAATTCTCAATATCATATACTAGGTTTATAAGGAGGAGGTTGGGGATATCAACTGTAATACATTTAAATAATAACATCAACTAAATAGGCCAATAAGCTATGACACCTGAAAGTGAATAGTGAAAAAGATCCAATTCCTTCTATTATCAGCTGTGAGTAATTAAAAATCATCTCTTTAGCTCCACCCAGTTGTCCTTGTTATTTCCCACTTAACTAGAGCCCTTAATACAGTTTATAGTATCAACCTAAAAATAAAATATCCATTGAAAAGATTTTCATGTTTAATTTGTAACTTTTTCATAATGTTATTTCTGGAAATACAACAAACTCATTAGTTAGGGTCAAACTATTTTCACGCAATATCTTGATAGTCAAGTCATTGAATATAGCACCTCATAAATAGTAGCTGCTCAATTTATGAGTGAATGAATTAATAAATCAATATAGCTACCTTTTCAGTGTATTAGTACCTTCTCTTGTTTAGCCTAAAGAAGGATTAAAGCTTCTGGTTCTTCAGCTGGTTTCAGTTTTACCCAGGGCTTCAGAGTATAATTTCTCCATGCTTAAGGTAGTTCTAGAATTTAAAGATAAATATTTTTCAACGTGGCCTCAAAATGCTAGACAACTGTGTAATCTAGTGTTTATTCAAGAGAAACACATTTTTCCCATGGAAGAAAGAAATCTAATTGAGGGCTCATTGGTCCTCAAATGACAGTTTCTAAGGGATTTCTAAAAGTTATATATGATTTTCCCCATGGTAGTTGATATTTTAGAGTCTACCCTCCCCTACTCCCATCTCTTCCACCTCCCTCACCTTATGTAATTTTAGTTGTACAAACATTGATACATGCCCAAGCAACCTAATCTACTAGAAATCTACCATCTAGTTAACCATATCCCAATACTTCTACCTCATACCTGTCCTTTTACCCCAGCAATTATGTAGTGATTTTACAAAATCATGCTTCTCAGAAGACTTAGGGTAGATTTTAAAAAAAGGTCATTTAATTTTCCTCTGGGGTAGGTGGCAATTTGCTTTTCAAAAGGCTAAACTTGATTTTCAGTGGGAAAGTGGATCTGCACTGCCCTAGACAAGGATGACTTTGATGTGCTTGCCTTGTCCTTTAAATCCTTCACTTCTTTCCTACACTAAAGTGTCCTGTCTCCATGGTTACCCACCACAACACACTCCAACAGCTGTCCTAAGTCTCATTTCTCTCTGCACTTCTATCAGCAGCAGATCCTCTGAAGGGCAAGTTAATCTGTCATATGGTATAAATGGGAAGGCATAAATATTGGTGAACCCAAGCCTTAAGCCTGGAGCTTCATCTTCATCAACTTCAATAAGTTCCACATCTCCCAGTCGTAGGTTGTGTGCTAGCTCAAAGGGGCAGCAAAGTGCCAGGAGGAGTTTCCTGCTGGAAGGGTGACAATGTCAGTACGAAGCCACTTAATTGGGGAGCTTCAATGTTTCTTATGTAGGATAGGATCACATTGAGTCTCTTTACTATGACTAAGTTCTGGTACTTTGTACGGATATTTTTACTTTGCCCTTTGTGCTGTAAGTTCCTGGAGGTCTTCTCCATACAGAGCTCTTCTGCCACTGTGAGTTTGAAAAATAATCAGTTGACCTAGATCTTCCTTATAATAGCAATGAATGATGTCATTTTATACAAAGTGAAGGATCATGTCTTTAAATGCTAAGTAGCAAACATTTTCGGGGAGATGTTTGCAAAAACTATATGCTATTAGGTACGACTAAGTTTGGGATATGCTCAGTGATGGTATTATATAACAAAAGATTTTATGTTTGTAATTTCATGCATTATTAATGGTGTGTTCTAATTTTGTTACTTCTGCCTGAAATAATACATATTTTAAATGGCTTCTTAATGCTATTTTTCATTTGTTTAGTAGCTAATCTTATGATGAGATTTTTCTAAATATACTTTAAGGATGGGCAAAACGAGAAAGGGAGTAGACTGTCCCCTATTTCTTCAAGAGATCCAAAAGTGTAGGTCTCACATAGTGGCACTTAGAGCTGATACAAACACAACTTGTTAGCAATAGTTATTCCAAGGTAGAAACAGTAGCTTACTCTCTCTTTTTTAAAAAAATATTTTATTTTATTTATTTTTAGCAAGAAGGGAAGGGAAGAAGAAAGTGAGGGAGAGAGACATCAATGTGTGGTTGCCTCTCACACACCCCTAATTGGGGACTTGGCCCTCAACCTAGGCATGTGCCCTGACTGGGAACCAAACCTGCAACCCTTTGGTTTGCAGGCCGGTGCTCAATTCATTGAGCCACACCAGCCAGGGAGAAACAGTAGCTTTCTTGAAGGAGTAGAATTTAGATAGGAGCATGAGCTGACTTCCTCTGAAGTTCCTGCATCACAGGAATGATGACTAGACAATCAGCAAAGACCCTTTCCTGGTCATGCGAATCTTGAGGCTCAAAATACACTCAAGTGTGTGGTTACTGAACGGTCCATTAAAAAAATGGCCACTAGAGGGAGTATAACATCATAAATATTTCCTTTCAGTTGCCTTGCTTCTAGCAGACTAGCAAGAAAGCAAGATTGGACTGCAAATACCTAGAGTTTATTTCACATTCTAATATTTTTTTCTCATTAAAATATGAAATGTAATGATAAGAAAAAATGCCAGCCCTTTAAAATACAAAATATAATGGTAAAGAAAAAATTTGCTAAAAATGAGTGTAGTATAAACTATGTAACATGAATATTTTTATTTCTCTATGTGAAGTCAGAATTTAAAATCATTATGTGGAAATAAGATCTAGATCAATTATTTGTGGCTATCAGTGTAAAAGATCTTGGTTTTGCATTGAGTGCGTCTTAGAAAATTTTGTTAGGTCTGTTGTTGTTTAATTTGCCGTGGATATAATTCCAGTACTTACCTGTTAGTCTGCTGCTTTCTGTTATGGCTTTCCCAGACATTTACGATAACTACATCACCAGAGAACTGGTTTGATTATATGGCAACAAAATCAATGTTAAAATTTTAAGTTAAAAAAAAAAACAAAAAGCCACTTACCTGTCTTAGAAAAATTTAAACTAAATATTTCTCAGGGATAAAAACACTTCTTACTCTTGGATGCCTGGTTCTACATTTATCTCTTTTATTTCCACATTTGTGTTAAAAGGTCTTATGTTAACCTCAGTTTCTGTAAATAGTTTAAAATACAGTCAAACTTTGATATTAATTTCCAGGTTCCATATTGCATCGAACTTTTTATGTTTGAATATTTAGGGGGAAAAAATCTAAAACTAATTTGTAATCTGTTTTGAAACACTGAACATTAAAAACATCATTTTAAAGGTTTCAAAGTAAAATATTTATGAAAAATTGAGGTAATAGCTTTATATCGACAAAATATGTACATTTTAAAACTTTTTATGTCATTTTCATCATGGAAAAAGTGCATTGTGTTACTTCAAATATATTTTAATAAAAGTTCATTTCTTAGCATCTGAACTATTTGAAATGCATCTCTGATTTTTAAAAAATCACCATACTGTCAGCGTCAATGGTCACACGAGTTTTTTTTCTTAACCTCTCAGTCCACTGAAAGTTGTTGCTTCCCTTTCACTTAAAGTATTTTTCTTTTCTATCGCAATTTTAAAAAAAGAAAAATAACTTTGCAAATAAGGTATCAATGTGAAAAGGACTACATTATTTTGAGTTTACATTACTTTTTAATGAGCAATTTGGGATGGGGGTGATTTTTTGTCTGCTCTTCAGTTTCTTTCTTATATCTGTTTTTGCTCGTCTGAAGGATTCTGTCACTGGGTTGGATCTTCCACTGGCCTGTTTGTGAATAAAATCAATCCCTGCCTCCCTCAAAATCCAGGTTTCTGTGTTATAGCTTTGTTTTAGTTTAGAGAAGTTTAGTGTAAAAATAATATTTGTTGTAAACAACCAAAAATCAGTAAATGGTACTAAAAGACAAAAGGTAGAAGGTAAAATGTTTTTCTCCTTCTTGTAGGCTTTGCTATCCCTCTGTGCAATTTGAATCTTCCTGGATATTTGCTATACAATCTTGTATATATTCATATTATTATACATGTATATTTCCTTTACCATTTTTTACAGAAATGGAATCATCTGAAAAATGCTCTTTCGTGGCTTGCTTTTTCCACTAGCGGTGTAGTTTTATGATGTTTCAGTGTCAGTACTTGCAGAATTATGTCATCTTTTGTAGTTGCACAAAATCCCATATTTTGACTCCGGTTTCTTATTGTTAGGCATTTGAATTGTTTCCAGTATTGCATTATGTCAAATAGTGCTGCAAGGCAGGAATTAGAATAAACACCTCTGGGATCTTGTGCATGTCCTACATGTTTTAAATCAACATGCTATAGATGCTGAGAACATGGCTGGCTTATTATTTACTTTTTATTCATGGCCTGACTATTTCCACAAAGCTTTTAACAGGTTTGTGTTTTATGTTAGTCTGTGTCTCGGAATGATATTTAGTTTCACCAACAAAACATGATGGTGGCCAAAAGTTAGATTTCAAAACAAAAGCATGCTAATGTCTGTGAGTGTATCTTTAATGGAAAGTGAAAGAGAGAATCATCTGTCTCGATAATTCAGGTGGTAAACCCTTAAGCAAAAGATTGGAGGAAAAAATTTTCCTTATGAATGACCAGAACCACCGTGAGCTTAGATCAGGTTGATCAAGTATGAGATTCACTATTGTATATTAATATTTATGCTGCTGTTATAAATTAAATAGTGTGCACAGAGTGACAGGTAAAAATGTCATGGGCACATACTCTGCAGTACTCTGCAGTAATTAAAAGCAACAAACATCTGTACACAAAATAATATGACTATATTGTAAAAACACTGTTGAAAGATTCAAAGTAACAGAATTATTCAAAATCTTTACAAATCTGACTTTATTGATTACTAGGTTATATATCAATGCCTTTTACATTAAAATATACATAAAATATATACAAAAAAACCCTGAGAAATCAAGGCTGTCAACATTGGCATAGAAAGAAGAGTGAAATGGGATTGGGAAATAGACGTAAGGGCAAAAAATAAAACACAAAGAAAGAGTAGCTTTTAAATAGCGTTTCCATGGTTTTTTGGGGGTAGGGGCAGTACTGATGTGTCTTTTGTGAAAATGAACACTTTTTTAATTGATCTGTTCTTTGATTGTTTTCTTTTTCTTTCTTTCAAGTCAACATTTGCTGAAAAGGGCACAAAAGATTCAATACTCATATTCCCCAAATGCAGTGATGGCCTTTAGTATCTGACCACACTTTTGTGGCTGTAAATGATGCTACATTTTGGTGATGACTATAGTTGGGGTGACCTGTATTCTGGGTCTACCTGGGACATTGTTCAAGGTGGTTAGCTTGCTGGAAAGAGGAGAGGTGCATGCCTGCATTAAAGCTTCCTTATACAACAACATGACCCCAACTTCAGGACACCAGAAGAGCCCAGGTAGCTCACTGTTGATCTCTCCTTCCAGACAGTTGGGGGAGATATTCCAGGAATTGGGAGCCAGGCCTAAGACTGGGTAGCACTGGCCAACAGGCAAGATCCAGAGCCAAAGGTATCTGAAGGCTGTATCCTGAGTGAGTGATAAAAACAAACTGCTAAAGCTTCCATAGCACTTCCTCTGTGCCAGGCCCACACCTCAGCGCTTGACACACAACAGAGCAATGAGGTGCGGAGACCGAGCTGCAGAGAAAAAGGGTGATTTGCCCAAGATTTTTCGGTTTGGGTGCAGTGGAACTGGGATTGAAATCCAGCAAGACCAACTGAAGAATCTGGGTCTTATCCACTACTGCCTCTCCAGAGAGGGTAGGGAAAAGCGAAATGCTCACTCAGCACAACCTGCCTTAGGTAGGAGGGGATAGCGGGTTTGCAGAATGTGGGAGATGGACCCTGAAGATCCGTAGGGGAGGCCTAGCAGAGTGGGGGTAAACGGGTCAGGAAGAAGGGCCTGGGAGAACCCCCCAGAGGCCCCTGGGCAGAGGCGGGGAGAGAGCCCGGCCTTGCTGCAGGGAGCCTGGGCCCATGTGTAGGGTGAGATTGCAGTCCACTGCATCCCACCATCCGGAGAGCAGATTTGGGAGTAATAAATTCGGCATTGTAGAGATGGCCAAATCAGGATTCTGGAAACATGGTATTTTCTGTTTTGGTGAAGTTGGCGGCCTTCTCTGTGTCTCCTTTCTGGATGAATAAAAACCCCAAGCAAGCATCTTGAGCCGGATGTTCGAATGCTTCTAAACCCTGTAATTTTGAAAATTGTCTGTTCCTGGCCCCATCCCCACCCTCCTGTCCCAGCTAATGTCATGATGCTTTGGCACCGCATTTCTTTATTTCCATCGACTTTCGACTTTCGAGTGAAGAAAGTGTGATCTGAGTTTGTTTTCTCAGCAAGGTGACGGCAAAAGGATATTTATAGAAGCGAAGAACTTTTATTTCCTCCCAGACATTTAGGATGAGTAGTGTATTTTAAACCCTACTCTCCAGGATATCTCCCTTCTGTGGAGATAATAAAATTGATCAGATGTTTTGTGGTTAAATAAACTGTTGGAATAATCTGGCAGCTGCCTGCTGATTGTGGTTTGCAAAAGCAATTACTCACTCTGGAGTCGACTTTGAACTCTAGATTTTAATTGAAGAAGCTAATTGTTGGCTATTGCTCCTGATTTAGTGTTTGATTTGGCAGATTAGGAAGTAAAAGGACGCTGGGAAGGAAGGGAAGAGGAAGAGAAAGTGAGCAGAAATGTTGCTGAGCTCATATTCCTGATTATACACGAGAGTTTGCATACACAACATATTTCATGCTAACTGGAGAACAAAGAGTTGAACTGAAAAGTGTCTGAAGCATCTGTCTGAGGCTAGTGTGCAAAATCCTTATTTGAGGTATATTTGTTTATTTTTCACTCTGTGTGTTTGTGTGTGTGTGTCTCTATGCGTGTATGTGAGATGGGGGCTATAAATGTTAATTTCTAAACTTTAATTCAAATATGAACTTTCAGAAAAAATATTATTAGACCATGCTTAAATATATGATCATGAGCTTCTCAAAGTCTTGGAGATGCAAATGGATAGAGAGTACTATTTGCTTTCACTAAAACTTTTAAGAAATGATTCTACTTAAATTCATCAAGAGATAGGAATTAGTGATATGGGTGCTTAAAAGAATAAATCAAGCTTCTATTAGAATCATTAACATTCTAAATGAATTGACAAGAGACACCAAACATCCAAAAGGAAATACAGCTACACTCAAATTTACATTCAAGACAATTGGTAGCATGGTTACAATAGCCAAAAATAGCTGTTAGAAACAAGCTGAGAAATGTGAGAATTTGTATTTCTGTGGTCTTGTCCCCATCTAAAAACAAACTTAATACTTTTGGTTTTTGTGTTATCTTCTTACTGCAGATAACACAATACATTTTATGAATACATATCCTATAAATTAAAGACACACATCTGTGTCAGGATGTGACTCCTTTGGACTCGATGCTCTTAGCTCAGTTGTCACACTGCCCTGGGAATTTCCTGTGAATCAGAAAAAATGTTGATGGTCTAAATTAGAGCTGAAATGAAAGCCATGCATATATGAATTTATTAATTGTATGAGATACTATAAAATGCTAGTAATATAGGACTTGGAAATCCAATTTATTTTTAGACTATTTGTGGAATGCAAATTTGGCTAATCACAGATCTGTTGATCTTTTTTCATTGACCCTGTAACTATCATTCAATCTTTATGTATCAGCTTTCTGATCTATAAAAATAAGATAAATATTCCTCCCACACACTTTGCACTCAGGATTCCTCTGTTCAAATGATGAACAGAGTCATGATATACGGATTTGAGTACTGCTACCAGTGTCCTCATTATCAATGACAAAAATGGGATGGCATTTATGAGGTGTTTCAGTACTAAATTTGAAGATCTCATGGTTAAAAAGTTATCTGTGTTAATACTACGAGGATTATTCTGAAATATAAATGTCACTGGGAATGTCAGCTGCCTGCTACGTGATTTCCAAGAGTCATTTCTTGGTTCCCAAATTCATAGAGGTCCTAAGGTAAAAATGACCCAAACAAGGAGAGGAAGACATCAATATTAAAACTTTAATTAAAATGCATTACTTTCAAACTATTTCAAAACAAAGTCTATTTATTTTGCTCAGAGATATCTACTTTTGGCAAAATAGCTTGTTTTAGAAGTAAAACATAAGTTTATTTCTGAGGTAAGATGAAAGAAACTTGTTTTTTTCCCTCCCCTAGGAGAGAAAAGTTTAGAGAAAAAGTTAAGCTTTATAATATTATGAGAGGCAGAATTTGGGATAATGGATGAATACTTTAATCAGGTCAAGTATTCAGATTTGAAGGAGGAAGAATATTGCTACACAATGGTTTGTAAAAGTACTATGAAATTAATTGAGGTTAAGAGAATTTCCCCCTTTGATGGTTTTAGAATGCAGGGAAGACAGGTCCCCAATGATCATTTACATATTTTGGGTTGTTTACAACAAATATTAATTTTATACTAAACTTTTCTAAACATAAATAAGATAAAACTGCAGCACATGAGCCTGGCTTTTGAGGGAGGCGGGGATTGGTTTTATTCAGAAACAGGCCAGTGGAGGATCCGACCCAGTGACAGCATCCTTTGGATGAGCAGAAGCAGATGTAAGAAAGGAACTGAAGGGCAGACAAAAAGTCATCCCCACCCAAAATCGCTCATTAAAAGGTAATGTAAAGTCAACATAATGTAGCCATTTCCATGTTCACACATCACTTGGAAAGTTTTTTTTTTTTTTAATTGCAACGGACAAGAAAAAAAATTTAAGTTAAATGGTGGCAACACCTTTCAGTGAATTAAGAGGCTAGGAAACAACTCCTGTGGCCATTGATGCTGACAAGAGGGTGATTTTTTAAAAAAAATCAGAAATGCATTTCAAATAGTTCAGATGCTAAGACTCTGGATTTCAAAAACAAAACAAAAGCAAAATCCCTTCTCGGAAACAAGACGGGACTATACCTCAGTTACATGGTCTGCTTCCAGCCTTCGGCATATTACAAAATCCTGTTAAATTTCAATTTCCTCACCTGTAAAATACAGAGTTATTAATAATACAAATTTTACTATAGAGCGGTTAAGATGAACTGGGTTACTATTAACTAATTCAAGATAAAACTATTCAACATGAGCCCGCTGCTCTTATTTCATTAAATAATATCTATGTTTCATAAATAACCGAGTTTCCCCAGAATTGTCACAAAGCAGTTGCAAAAATTGAAGCACAAAGTTGCATTTGATCTGAAAAATAACACATAGATTTTCAGGAAAGCGAAGAGCAATAAGTATATAAATCCAATATTTAAAGTCCAGTATGTGGACGGGCTTTTATTTAGTTGTTAAAGCTTTTAGAAAAAGAAAAGTGACGATTTTGAAGAAACTAATATAGTTTTAGGAATTCTTTCACCTGTTAACAGACATAATAAATCCATTTATAATGAATTTATTAACGTAGAAACAATTCTATTAGGAATAACTTCATGTCTTGAGGTAATATACCATATTATTTCTATAAATAGACTTGATTATAGAATAAATTAGTGGAAAATTTGCCCCTTTACAAGAAAGATGAAAGAAAAGAGCAGAATTGAGCTGTTGATATAAGTGAAAAATTTGTTAACTACTATTGGCTATTGGGGTTTTATTGTAGTTAAATATAATACCTCAATAGCAGTGCCTTACTGCTATAAGGGGTGAAATAGGCTATTTTTCTGTTGTTCTCCACACAGATATTTCAGTAACTCCCCACCTCACCTGAACTTGTCCCCACTACAAAAGATCTGTGTGTGTGTGCGTGTGCGTGTGCCCGAGTGTGTGCCCCTGGAGAGCCCTCATAGAATGGCACGCAGGTCACTAGCTACTGCCTGTGGCAGGATCAGGTTCACTGGGAGTGCTGGCCAAAGTAACCGGCATCTCCGGTTACTGGGTCCATCTGCTCTCAGCTCTGGGAGGTTCGCTTCTGAAGACTGTGTTCTGCTTTGCAGACATGCACTCGAGTCTTATTGAGATAATTTGCTGCAAAGAAACTCTGGCTACTGCTCAGGTGAAACTGCTTTCTTTCCATACGGTTTCACTTCACTGGAGGTGAGATCCAAGAACTGCCTTTTAATGGGAGAAGAAGGATTTCTCCGAGTCGACTAGCTAGGATTTCTTTGTTCTCTCTACTTTCTTTCATTTTGGGTTGATTGAAGGACATCAGATAGGATTCTGGTTTCACCCTGCAGACTTCTGGTCAACTATCTTGCCTTCCACGGTCTCACTACACAGGGATGTTTACGGCCTTCCAGGGGAGTCTGCCAGGCCTAGGTGTTATGGGCCATACCTCCAGGGATCACTACCATATGGCATTTTAGGGGAGGACACAGTTCATTTCAATGCAATTCAAATGAACAGATTTCTTTTCTTTATTACACCATTGCATTTAGAGGCAACCCACCAGAGGCCAAATCTAACTCTCAAAGGAATGCTCTGCCCACTCTGTCCATTTAACAGGACATTTGGCTCAAAAAAAAAATCTCGCCGGTTGATCACACATGTGCAGCAGATGTGTGAGCATGCGTAGCGAAAATAAAAAATCAAAAATCCCAGCAGTGTACTGTGGGAAATGTAGCAGAACTACTGGAAAACAGGACACAAAGAAGTCTGGGACTGAAACTTTGAGTTTTGTTGTTGGAACGGCAGTGTTTCTTTTTAATCTTTCCTTTTGTGGGAGGAAAAGGTGTAGGGTTCCTCTGTCACAGACCTCATCTTATAAAGATACAATTCTAAATATTTTGACCAGACTTTCTTGGGTCCCCACCTCTCAGGAACTGAGTGTTGGCTCACTTCCATTGGCAGGGGTTGGGGGAGGGCAGCGGGGGGGGGGGAGAAAAAAATAAAAAAGAAAGAAAAGAAAATCAACCATTTACAAGAGAGGATATCAGAAATATACATCTTTTCATCTGTGCCCCACAGGTTTACATGGGAGGAGAGAGCACCAGCTGTTTTTCTCATGGTGAATAAGGGTTACTTGGGGAAATCTCTCTTCCTGTTTTTATATGGACAACTAAATTGTTGCATAGCCAGTTAATTTTGGTTAGGTCAACAGCACAAGGTTAATTATTGGAACCTTCCTCTTTTGCCTGTGTGAGAGTAAAAGATTACTAGTAACCAAAAGAAAATGAAATATAGTGACTTATGCTAGAAGGGCTGTTGATTTGGGAAATATTTATTTTGTTGTTACTATATTTGAAGATTCACTTAGTCATCTTTGTCTTTTAGGAAAAAGTAGGGGTATGAAAACCTGAGTGATGTGCAATTAATCAGTTTGAGAAAAAAATTTTTAAATGTTAAACTATTTAGAAAAATGATTACTTTTATTTTATAGTAATGGGAACTTGAAAAAAACTAAAACTAGAACAATTGGCTAACCTATGCAGGAACTTTGAGATTATGTTCCCCTACTATACCTTAATTTGGCTTGGATAATTCTATATCTTTTATCAAAGGTTATGATTTCTATATTCTCTTTCAAACCTTGGATTTAATTAGTGCATTATAGGCCACATGGACTGATCTCCTTCAATATGCTATAATACAGATTTTTATCCAGATTAAACACCCCTATCACTGCTGATATATTCTTCTGTCCTTCAGATTTGTCCACATTCCATATGGAAGCAAAAACCCACCCTGCATTGTTATAGGGATGGTTTTTCATTCATATCCTTGTTCTCTTAATAAATGTCCCAAAGTAAAATATTCTGCAGCAGCCACTCATAAAGAAGCAGAAATGGCAAAACCGCAGCCTAGAAGGAAACCTATGTGAAAACACTGGTTGTGTCTTCCTGGATACAGAAAACAAATAGAGCTTTTGAAAGAGCTTGCCAATACATGCCTGCCAAATAAAATATTGTTTTATGAAGTCAGGAAAAAACTAATTTTAAAGGTTATTGTAGGTTATTTGTGGTCACTTCTGGTGTGCATACAACATGATGTCATCCTGAACCCTTCTCTATTTATACTTCAGTCTCAGAGGTCCTTTGTCTCAGACTGGATCTCAGCTACTAGAGACATCTAAAATACTCTTATTATTCAATACTCATAAAAATCTAGACTGAAAAAATTAGAATAGATGGAAAAAAAAGTCCCAGCCAAGTCTAGGCAAGAAATCACTCAGGCAGATCCATCTTCTGAAATCATACCTACACTGTAGACATCTTCTCAGGACACATTAGCTGGAGAACGTCTCAAGTTATTGGAAAGTAAACCATATGTCCAAATGGCTCTTCTGGAAAATCACTGTCCTTTGAGTTGGGGTAGCTGGGACCCCTGCCAGAGACATTTCATCTGAGGAAGAAGAGCAAGGCACTCCTCGGACAGTTCAATTTCTTTTACCTACTGGGTAGGCCGGTCCTGATAACTCCACTTTTCACTTTGCCTATGTGATGAGCTCCTGCAGCAAATCCTTTTCTTTCCTGTAGCAGGGTTGATTATTTTTTCTTTGTGGGATTTTTTTGCTTGGAAAACCCCTTTGGAAGGTAGTCCTCAGTGAACTAGGAAACATGAAATAAACACTGGATAAGGACAGGCTAGAAGGCCATTGAAAATGAAGGAAGCTAAGAAATCTCTTGAGAATAAAATGTAAGAACATTTGCATATTTGAAAGAGCACATCATTTTACTGAGATATAAAAAAAAAATGCATGTTTATAGTGGACTAGAAAGTGTATCAGGATACCAAGCTGACATTATTTGCATCATCTTTAAGTTAACTCAAATAATACTTTCTGGCATTGTGATGTGCCAGGCATTTCAGTGTTAGAAAACAAAATAAATAAGTCAGATACAAGATAGTTGGTGCTATGGAGAACAATGAAACAGGGAAGGAAGATGTGGGGTGCTAGGATACATTTAAATTTGGTGATTTGGTGACACCCAAGGAAGCAACATTGGAATAAAGCATAAAGCTGTTGAAAGAGCAGACCATGGACAGCAAGCACACAGAGGAACAACAGGGATGTACAGCCCTGGCCAGGGGCACATGTGGTATGTTTGAGGAATAGCAGGAAGGCCACTGTTCATGGTGTGGATGTTTGTGGGTATATTAATTGCATGTGCACATGTGTGCAGAAGTATCTTCAGCCTACAAACATGCAGACACTTTAAAATGCTGGAGAGATTTGGAGCAAAGTCCCATTTCAATAACACAGTTTTGTCATTGAATGTGATGATGTACTTTTCACAATCAGGGTTAGGTAAACTGTTCTTTTAGAATTTCTTGCATGAGAATGAAAAGGATCAGAAATTACAGTGAGGTGAAAGATGATTCGGATGTGTATGTGGGTATTTCATCATCTGAGTGATTATATTATGCTAATGTCTTACAGTATATTAAGTGCTTCTAACTAGAAACAGATTTCATCACGAGACAATGACTTTTTTACTAATCCTCTCTTTTTGAAAAACCTATTCTGCACAATTATCTCCTTATCCCTCTTTGAATAGCTTTGAAGATGATATAAAACACAAGGCGCATTCAATTCTTAAAAAGTAAAGCTTTAGAGAACATACAGTAAAGCTAGGACATTGAGGTATGTGGTAAATTAGTAAACAAGGTATGGGAAAAAGAACTGAATCTTAATCATCTGTTTGGTACAACTCCCAGCGACACTGTATGCTTGCTAGCCAACGTGGGATGGTTTTTGAAAGGTGTGACTTTCGGTTTCCTTGTTCTTGGGTTGCTATGTATTGGGATTAGTCTCTTGATAAGAAAATTACATGGATGACTAAATTTCAGCTAGCCATGGGGAAACAACTCTGGAACTTTACTGTCTTTTAAATGTAGAAGGAAGATAATACACCTGGTTCCCTGATGAAATTATATACTCTCTCCGACAATGTCTACAGATCTGTGTCCTTTTGCTAGCAGAGGGAGCAATCCACCCAGAAGGTATCTGCCACCTCACCAGTGGTTAGGTTCATAACTTGTCATGTTTCTACATAAAGAAAGGGAGAAACAAGGTGCTTTGATCTCCAAAATATTCTTATTATAAAGCCTGGAAGGGAAGAAAGGGCAAACCACATGTATTTTGTGCAAGATTAACTAGGAGCAGAAGTGGGCCTGGCTCAGGGGGCCTGTTCTCTGATAGTTGGTCCTGGGTCCTAGGTCTTAGGTCATAGAGGGAACCTCAGACCTAGAGCTCCTCTGTGTCTCTTGGGTTGTCCCACACAGGGGGCAGAGTATTCAAGGGCTGAATGGCCATCCCTGCAGCACTGAGGAGTCTTACAGTTCCAGCTGTGTCCTGTCAATGGGTTTGCATGATTCCAGGGACTCTCTGTTGCCTCTGTATGTTCCTTCTCCATGAATGACATTGATAACTCAGCTCCCTTATAGGGCTCATTATAAAATATCTTATAAGCTATTGCAAAACTTCCTGCAGGTCAGCTCAGGGGTTTATTTAGGTTCTCTTCATGTGGAAAAAAAAAGAAAAAAAGAAAAGATAAATATTATATTTCATGATACGAAACAGCATATCTCCACACAGGATTAAAAATAGTAAGGTTGTGGTAGCCATTATTTACAGGAATGAATAAAACTTCCATGCAAAAGTCATTTTGTTTTGGTTTTGTGTTATTTATCTATTTATTGATTTAGATGAAAGTGCTTTGTTTTAAAGGAAAAAAAGTTTACCTACAGGAAGTACAGGAAGACTTCTAATGAAAAACAGCAGTTCTCTGACTCACCCATCTTCCTACCTACAGTCCTGTTCCAAAAAGGCAGCACTTGTAATTTTGAATTTTGTGTTCCGCTACTTGTTTTTCCTTTATCTAAAATATTTATTTCCCTAAGACTTAAGAAAAATACTTTTTAGAGAAATTTTAGGTTCATATCAAAATAGATGGGAGGGTATAAAGATTTCTGATATACCCCTGAATAATCTTCCTGTTCTCAACATCCCCCACCACAGTGGTGCACTTGTTACAAATAATAAGCCTTCACTGACACATCATAATCACCTAAAGTCTATGGTTCACGTCACAGTTCACTTCTGGTGGTGTGTATGTATTACATATCCTACGAGTTCAGACAAATGCACCACGATGCTATCATAGAGTATTTTTAGTACCCTAAAAGTACTTGGTGGTCTCTCTTCACTTCTTCCCACCCTCAATCCATGGCCACCACTGATATTTTTATTGTCTCCATAATTTTGCCATTTCCATAATATAATATAGTGAGAATCTTACAGCATGTAGCCATTTCAGATTGGTTTATTTGATATGGAAATGGCATATCAATATGTAATATGCATTGAAGATTCTCCCAAATCTTGTTATGGCTTGATAGCTCATTTCTCTTTAGTGCTGAATAATGTTCCATTGTCTGGAAGTTCCACAATTTATGTATCAATTCAACTTCTGAAGGACATCTTAGTTAATTTAAGTTTTTGCATTTATGACTAAGTTGATATATGTATATATATATATATTTGTATATATATATATTGTACAATATACATATATTGTATATATGTATATGTATATATATATATTTGTGCAGTTTTTTGTGTAGATATGTTTTTATTTTCTCTGGGTATCAAGGAGGATGATTACTGTATCGTATGTTAGGAATATGTTTAATTTGTAAGAAACTGGCAAATTGCCCTCCAAAGTGGCTGTACCATTTTGCATTCCCATCACCAATGCATGAGGGTTTCTGTTGCTTCATTTCCTCTCCAGCATTTGGACCATTCTTGCCATTCTAATCATTTGTAGTGGTATCTCATTGTTTTAATTTTCTTTTCCCTAATGACACATGATATGGAACGTCTCTTCATATAATTATTTGCCACCTGTATACCTTTTTTATGTTGAAGTATCTCTTAAGTGTTTGGTCCATTTTAAAAAATCAGGTTGGTTTTCTTATTGTTGACTCTAAAATGTTCTTTATATTGTTTGGATAAAAGTTCTTTATCAGACGCGTTATTTGCAAATATGTTCTCCCAGTATGTCATTTATATCCTTATCCTCTTGGTATTATCTTTTGAAGAGCAGAAGTCTTTAATTTTTTTTAATTCTTTTTTTTAAAATTTTATTGTTGTTGTATTACATCCATCCCCTTTTTGCTCCCCTCTGTCCCCCTCCCCACCCACCCATTCCCCCCAAAGTCAATCCCACCTGTTGTCCATGTCCATGGTTCCTTTATACTAGGTTCTTGTCTAAGCTGCTCCCCTTCTTTGCCTCTGCCTCCCCCCTCCCCCCAACCCCGTTCCCCCT